>PVJA010035745.1:0-21531 GCA_004027025.1 Myocastor coypus | reverse complement strand
AAGTGAAAGGTTCTGAAAAAAAAAAAAAAAATCTCTTAAATTTAAATTTATTTTTTAACTATTAAAAAGAACATAAAGGGGCCTGGCAGGATGGCTCCGTGGTCTCAAGTGCCTGCTTAGGAAAGCTTAGGTGGCTGCAGGGACTGCAGTTCGATCCCCAGCACCACATGCAGCGCCATCCCTGCCCTCAGGGCAAGCTGAGCCAGCCATAAAAATAAATAAACAAAGAAAAGTTCTTTTTTTTAAATTTTTTTTTATTTTCTTGTTTCAGAACTTTTGTTTGTTTATTTATTTATTTATTTTTATGGCCAGCTCAGCCTGCCCTGAGGGCAGGGCTGGTGCAGCATGTGGTGCCGGAGATCGAACTGCGGTCCCTGCAGCCGCCTAAACTTCCCTAAGCAGGTGCTTTAGACCACTGAGCCATCGTACCGGGCCCCAACAAAAGTTCTGAAACAAGAAAAATAAAATACAATAAAAAATAAAAAGAACATAAAACATGTAAATATTTATGGAGTATCAAATGAGGTTTCCATCCTTGTGTAATGTTTAAATCAGAGAAAATATACCTATCTCTGCAAACATGATTTCTTTGTAATAAAAATGTTACTATGTCTTTTTTACAGCTTTTTAAACTACATTTTACAAGCCGGCAAGATAGCTCGGCAGACGAAGCACCTGCTTTGGCAGGCACGGGGACCAGGGTTTGATCCCTGGTCCCATGTGCCCCTTGCCCTGCCCCTGGTGCACACTGAGCCAGTGACCAAGTTTGGGCATGGTGATGTATGCCTGTAATCCCAGCTCTGGGGAGGCTGAAAACAGAGGAGAGAGATCCTGTACCAAATACCCAAAATGAAAATATATATATATATATAAACTAAACTGTGTATTACATTATTGTTCTCCATAGTCATGCTGCTGTACAAGGAGAAACCAGAACTTCTTTCTCCTAACTATAACTTGGGATTGCTTGATCAACCTTTCTCCCACCCTCCCAAACTTCTAATCTCCCTGGCCTCTGGTAAATACCATTCTTCCAGTAACTTTTATGAGCTTAACTTTTCTAGATTTGGCATGTGGAAATCATGCAGTGTTGGTCTTTCTCTCTCTTTCTTTCTTTCTTTCTTTCTTTCTTTCTTTCTTTCTTTCTTTCTTTCTTTCTTTCTTTCTTTCTTTCTTTCTTTCTTTCTTTCTTTCTTTCTGATTACAAGGTCTTCCTATACAGCTTACACTCAGTTATCCTCCTGTCTCAGCCTCTCCAACCCTGGGATTACAGGTATATGCCATCATGCCTGGTTTCAATGGCACGTTTGGCAAGGGGCCGGCATAGTACGTGGTACTGGGGTTTGAACCTGGGTCCTTGTGCTTGCCAGATGAGCACTTAGCCTGCAGAGCTATTTCCCCAGCCCAGTGCTTGTCTTTCTTTACTTGGTTTGTTTCTTTTAGTTTAACCATCTCTAGTTCCATCCTTGTCACAAATGACAGATTTTTTTTCTCTTAAGAGGGTTGAGTAGTATTCCACTATACGTTTATTCTGCATTTTCTTTATCCATTCATTAATTGATGGACACTTAGGTGAACCTGTTCTTGGCTATTATAAGTAGTGCTACCATGAACAAGAGTGTGCAAATGTTTCTTTGACATATTGACTTCCTTTCCATTGTCCTCCTGATTCAGTCACCCTAAGTGTTAGATTACAGATGTGTGCCATCATACCTTGGTTAGTACTATTCTTCTTTAACAAAAAGAATAGCACCTCTGACATGTGTGACTTTAATAACTTTTTACCCTTAATCTCTGGGAGAGCAGAGCTGATTTTGTTTACCATTGTTTGTCCTCCAGACCATTGTATGTATGGTACACAGTGGATATACAAATAGTATTAAGAAACAAACTATCACATAGGTATAATAACTGGTGTACTACATATTATGATGATTATGTTCATAGACATGCATGTATACCCATAAAAATACTTCTTGTTTTTACACTTATACACTAAAATCTTATAAAATAGATGACAGAATCAGGTTAGAGTCTACCTGAGTACTTACTTAGCTCTTAGCTGTTGAGAAATAAAAGTAATGGAGTACTTATTAGTTTATTTTTTGGTTCATTTAACATGTGTGCCTCTTACATTCCACTATGCTAAGTCCTGAGAAATCTTCAAAGAGATGACAGTCGGATTGGAAGGACCACCACCACACAAGCAGCTGTTGTGAGCCAGTGATGTGGGCAGTACGAGGCACGTGCTTGGTGCTGCCTTGCCTCTGTGCTCCACCACCTGCTGCATCTCAGGCATTCCCTGCAATGGGGTATTCTGCCACTTTTCGAAGTTAGCACCTGAGATTCATTTCCCTTGCAGGTTTTCCTTTTCCTACTCTGCCTACCACAGTATCTGGCCCATAGTGTCAGAAGGTGGCAAGGCTCTAATGAATGAAGGAATAATGGAAGTATGATAGAGATCATCCTGAGTGAGCTACAGATCCTAAGTTGGTTTTCTGTATTAAAAGTCTGAGTCTGTCCTAGGCCTTTGTGCCTTTTCCAGTGAGCCAGCTGTTGGTTTGTGGGAACAAAAACTCCCTATGCCAAAGGTCTCAGGAGAGGTCTCTGTGACCTGTGACGCTGTGATGTCTTGGAAGGCAAGACAGCATTTTATCTGGGGACTTGCTGACTCTTGCATAAAATTCTATAGAAGTAAATATTAACCGATGGGAAAAACAAGTTTCTCATTAATCAGTGGTGTAATGCTTTCTCTTACTAGACATTGCTCGCATCAGTGCCCTCCATTTCTCTGCTCCAGGATCTCCCTACACAACTCTGGAAAAGCTGCATGCATTCAATAAAGAATGAAAAGTGCAGAAAGTCTCAGTCTTAGCCTGATAATGGTTGTGACCCTCTGGACTCCTTTTGCATTCTAATTTATTGCCTCTGTCTCTTTTATCCTTTTTTATACCCTGTCCAGGTGATTGGGGCCTGATCTGCTCCAGACAGAGGAGGACTTAGGAGTTAGTCAAATATTTTCATAGGAATGTGGACATTTAAAAATATTTTTATTTTTAAAGTCTATACTTTAACTTTTTGAGTAATACATTGACATCATTCAAAATTTCAGCAAATATAAAATAATATCTAGCAGTTTCCCACCCATTTCTGTTACCTCAATAGTGTTACTAAGTATTTTAGAGAGCTCTTTCCAGAAATATTTTTATACATCTACTAAGCAAATGTGAATGCACCCAACCCTCTCTTTTACAGCACTTTTTTGTTTTGGTGCTGACGATCAAACCCATGGCTTCAGCATGCTAATTATACAGTCTACCACTGAGCTATACCCTACCCTCCTCTTCTTAAAGAACTTTTAATGTCCTTTTTTTTTTTTTTTTTCACTTGATGTATCTTAGAGATTTTTTCCATGTCATTTGACAAGGAATGTCTGTGTTCATTTGAAAGCTGCATAATATTTCACTGTCTGGATTTCTCTTAAGTTTAACTAACTCCCCATATGTAGGTTATTTCTAAAATTTTGCTGCTATAATACTGCATTGAAAACCCTTGAATATCATCATTTCATTGAACTGTATACCTGTAGGTTAAATTCTTAGGAGTGGAATTGGAGGGTTGAAGGATGCATGGATTTGATATTTTTGTAAAGAAAGCCAAATTATTCCCCTATGTGTTGTATTAACTTATTCATCAGAATTCATACTTGTACAAACTTTTGAGTAGTAAAGAAAAACTTAAGAATATTTCTGGCTGTCAGGGGGAGGGAAAGATGTTCTAGACAGAAGGATTAGCACTTTCAGAGGCATACACGAGAGAAAGATAGCATGGGTGGGATTTCAACTAGTTCCATCTGGCCAGAATTGGGTAAGACCAGGAAGTAGTGAGAGAGTGGGAGTTGGTCGTGGAAAATTTTGAGAGTGACGGTAAGTAAATGATATTTTTAACTCTGTAAAAGAAAGTTTGAGTAGAGAAATGATTTAATGAGTTTGATTAGTGTATGCTATACAAGTAACAGTCATTTTTATCTATTTATTTAAGGTGAAGCTTACCAACTAGGTCTAGTCCCTAAAGATTCTTCTTAGAGATTAATGGGGGGAATAAAATACGTTGATTGCTGAAATTTCTGAAAATACATATAAATAAAAGCTAAAACACAAATAAAATACACATATTTCTCATAAGTTTAGGCTGTCTTAAAGGCAGTCTTCCTAGCCAATTAACTCCTGCTCTCCTCCTGCTGTCCTGAAAATCAAATATGAACATTCTTTATTCTGACCTATTTAAATCAAAGACAACTACATGTTAAGAGATACTTATGATTCCTTCTAGAAGAAGAAAAAAATGTAAAACTGATGCTTATGCCTACATAAATCACTACATAGTTGTTCAATGTGTTCTCAGGAGCTATTTTATTTTAATTTTCTTTGAGGGTCTTATAGTAACCCTATTAGACACAGCCAACTCATATGTGCCACTTTTCCTGTCTTAGTACTCACTAGCAGGTATTTCCCAAGCTGATTCTCAACAACTATAGCAACACAGAATGCCTCAAAGGATAGAAAGGTTCAAAAAACTGACTCTACTGTTCAGACTTCAGAAATCCTCTTTTGGAGTAACTTAATATTATTAATAGCCAAATCTTCTACTTGTAATGTAGGGCCTGTTGGAACAGTTTGCTCTTAAGCTGTTCTTTGGGTATAGGAGTTAAAAATATGTCCAAGTTAGTAATGCCATTTGAACATATGCATCTTTCTGCTTGAGAAGTACATTAAGATACCTTCAAATCATTCTCCATAATTACATTCTAAGAGTTATAATGGGCAGGACAAGGTAGAGTGCAAGTCTTGGATGCACTCTGTGAGATACCTATTGAGGTACTCCAAGCTGATATACTGTGGCAGTTTTAATAATTTGGGATTCTGTATCTGCAAGGCAGTGAAATTATCCAAAGTATGATAAATGTGAAGATTCCAAATAATTCCTCTAAATAATTAAAATGTACCTAGAAGTGCTCTCTACAATGCTCTCCAACCCCTCTGTTACGTTATTTTGATTCCTTCATGTAAAAGGATCGTTTCTATTGCTACTGCCTAGAAGGTATAAATTGCCTTCCCTCTTGATGTAGGCTGCTTAGTTTCCTTATTGAAGAGACAGGAAATACAGCTTCCACTTAAAGTGTTAATGTCATCTGTAAATGTGTAGTGCGAGTTGTCATTGACTTGAGCTCTTCAAAGAAGATTGAGAAATAAGGTATAACGTGGCACTCAAGATGGCTATACAAGAAGTAAATGTTTGCAGTGGCAGGAAGGGTGCAGAGAGAAGGCTGGAAAAGACCTGAATGCATTTTGTCTAACCAAGAGCGGCAAGAGTGGGTTGGCTGAAGTCCTCCAGTTTGTTTTTCTCCTCAGAAAGAATTTCACTTTAGTACGTGTGCTCAGATTTCCTGATTATTGTTAAAAAATGAAGTTGCTTCTGCATGCACGCTATAAGATAGAGTTGTTGAGCCTAGATCCAGGTTGTTTAACGGATACCTACCGTAAAACAGTGTCTTTTTCCTCAACTCTTCTCAGGTCAAAATGTGGCAGACATTCTGCCAAAATTGATCCAAAAAGTAAATAAAATAAATGAATGAAAACCATTCTGTTGAGTATCTGGGTTTTTAAACTGTTCTAAGAACTCTCAGTGAATTTGAGAATAAAGCATTCAAAGTATTCAAAGGCAATAAAGATTTGAGGTGTCCCATAATGTAATGTTATTTGTTAATTCCCCCTAAATAAAAATCCGAGGTAGAACAAACAAAAACAGAATGAAGACTAAAGGAATTATTCCATCCTGGGTGAAACAAAAACATCCAGCCTACTGCATCCTTTAATCTGTGTAGCATTTTCTTATATATTGAATATGTTTGAATATTATGGAGTCATGAATTCATACTACAAATTTCACTCACCTCTGACCTGCTTAAATCAGACCAGTAGGTGTCAGCTTGCTTAGAACCTTAGGAGCCTGAGTGTACCGGTACCAGGGTGAATGTGATTATGAGACTTAATAGTTATGTGATATGAGAATGGCTGACGTTGAACTGACCCTCCTTGCTCTGAGCGTCTCCTGGGCTTTCTGTGCTGTAGATTGTCTGTCTCGTTCTGCTTTTAATGAATTTTCCACACAACAGTGAAATGTACTTGCCTATTGTCTGTGTTTGATATCCCTTCAAAGGGAAAGAATTAATTTCCTTTTTGGATTCTACACTTTCATATTAGGAGACTGATGTACAAAAGGGAAATTAGTATTATCATAAACCAAGATGAAAAAGGCTTGACACTATGAGGATCATAAAGGTCAGAATTCATAAATTCTACAATGTGATAATAGGTTTTATCTTAGTAGCACTAGCATAAATGCAGAATAAGAAGAATAACACATGTATGAATTAATTTAATCCTCACAGCAATGTTATGAGGGATTTACATTTTTTAAGGTTATTGTTCATATGGAAAAAGTGAATCACTGATGAATCTTTCACAGTACTGGATTGTTGCAAAGTCAGGATTTGGGCACAGCCTTGCTAGTGGTGGGGTTGTGTTCTTGATCACTCAAACTGCATAGCTTTTGTGCTTTGTACTCTTTAGATGTTACATTCAGTAGCCTTTGATTATATATGTATCCTTCTGAGCATCAGAATCTGAATTTTTCTGTGATTCACAGATCTTAGGAAGGTGAAAAATTAGATGTGAAATCTATCTTAGAGTGTACTTGATTTTTAAAGTGCTAGGACTTGTTGCATTGTCCTGTTACATTTTCACCACTTGTGATAGGGCAGATGCATGCATAGCTATCATCTGGGGAAACTAAAGATATGAGAAGTTAAAGAAGCTTTCTAGGATTTCAGAGCTAACTGAGACAACTGTGACATAGATCTAAGTGAGGCAGCTGTGACATATATTCTAAATTCAGGTTCCATCACCAGTAGTGCTGTTTTTTCTCATTGTGTGCATTTCTAAAGTAACTTATATATTAGAGGGATAGAGGCCAGAGGCAATTTTTCTTTATAGAGAGTTGGGGAAATTTTTCACAGAATTTCCAGATATATATTCAGTGTAGATATTCTTCAGAAGTCATTTGCCTATGTCTAAGGTTTCAGCACTCAGGTGTGCCATAAAATTTGATGTACCTCAGTTGTTGGAGTTGTCCCATTAGAAATGTGTATGTATAAATTGTGCTTCCAGTGAAACATGAACTTTTACAGCAAAATCATGGATCAAATGTGTGTGATCATACTAAGAAACTCTGAGGCATCTTCCTGTGAAACAGATATCCTCCAAGTCTGGTATTTGAATAGTCAGTACTGAACTCTGTCTGGTAGTGCATTGGGGAAATAGAAACATTTGTATGAAGGATATGGGAAGAGATTTCTAAATACATTTTTTTTTTTTTTGTGGGACCAGGGTTCGAACTCACGACCTTGCACTTGCCCAGCAGGCACTTGTGCCTCGGAGCTATCTCCCCAGCCCCTCTAAATACATTTTAGAGTTATGGGTTGAGCATCCCTAAGCCAAAAATCTACAATGCAGAATGATCCAAAATTTAAAAATTTTTAGCAGTGACAATGACATTACAAGTGGAAAATACCACACCTGACATGGAGAGAAGGCAGTCAATACACAGGTATGCTGACATACTCTGTAACGTTACCTCCAGGCTGTTGTGTGTAGGTGAAACAGCTGGATTTCATGTTCAGACTTGGGTTGCTTTCCAGGGATGTCTCATTAGGGATATGCAGATGTGGTGTTTCATCTTGGTCTGGTTCTAAAGCATTTATATCACCCCAGGGTAAAACTTCTTACCTATTAAGTTTCTCCCTATGTTTCCCATTCTTCTTTTCTCCTAATCCTGGCAACCCCTTTTCTACATTCTGTATTTATGGACTTACTTATTGCGAATATCTCATGTATATGAAGCTATACAATAAGTAACCACTGTGCTTTGCTTTTGCAAAGTGTATTTGAGTTGTTCATCTATGTTGTAGCATCTATTGGTAGTTGATTCCATTCTGTGGCTGAGTAATACGCTATTGTATGTAACAACAATACCATAGTTTGTTCACTGATTCCTCTATTGATGGACATTAAATTGTTTCCAATTTTCAGCTTCTATGTATAGTGATGTCATGAGCATCCATATTTATGTACTCATGTGGATGCCGGCTTTCTTCTGGGTATATGCTTGGGAGTGGAATATCAGGACCATGAACTAATGATACATTTAACTTTCTGTGAAAGTGTTGTCTTGATCTATTTGAGATTCTCTAATAGAATGCCTTAGGCCAGGTAATTTATAAGCAAATGCATTGCTTATTTTCTAGAGGCTAGGCAGTCTAGGATCTAGGTACTAGCAGATTCAGTATCTGGCTAGAGCTCACTCTGTTTATTAGATGGTGCTTCTTTCTGTGTGAAAAGAGAACCTCTCTAGGGTATCTTTCCTTTCTTCCTTCTTTCCTTCCTTCCTTCTTTTGATTGATTATAGTACTAAGGATTCAACTCAGGGCTTTTGTACTGAGCTATATCCCCAGCCCTTTAAACTTGTGATCCTCCTGCCTCAGCCTCACAGTGTGACAGTATTGACAGGCGTGGATCATACCATGTCTGGCTGGGAGATCTCTTTCAGAAGGATGCTAATCCAAGTCAAGTACATGGAACCCTCATATCCTAATTACCCCCAGTGGTTACACTTCTTAGTATCATCACACTGGGGATTAATTTCAATATATGAATTTTAGAAGTTCACGGATAGAGCATAGCAGCCACCAAACATGGTCCAGTGCTGAACTATTTTATAAGAAAATTCCAAATTCTTAACAACTCTTCTTTCCTTATTATTATCATTCTAATGGATATGAAATGATATTTTCTTGCGATTTTCTTTCTTCTTAGTTTGATAAAATGTATGTTACATAAAATTTGACTTTTAAACCAATTTAGTTCTAATTCAGTGGCATTATTATTACTTGTTTTTGAGGCCAAGGAGATAGCTCAGTGGAATAAGTACTGAGTTCAATCCCTGGTACCACAAAATTAAAAAAATAAATACAATGTTATTTGTTTTTTTCAGTACTGGGGATTGAACTCAGGACCTTGTGCTTACCAAGCAGGCACTTATGCCACTGAGCTATATTCCTGGCCCCACTCAGTGGCATTAAGTATAGTGATAAAATTATTCAAATACCATCAGAAGTTTTTCTGCTAAAACAGTAACTCTATATCCATTAAACATTACATTCCCATTCTTCCCCAAACTCTGAAATCTCTAATCTGTTTTCTGACTCTATCAGCTTGCCTATTATATTTCACATAGTGGAAATATAGGTGTCCTTATGTGTTTGCCTTATTTTACTTCAAAAGTATTTTCAGGGTCCATCTCTGTTGCAGTGTATATTAATACTTAATTCTTTTATAATAGACTGAAGACTATTCCATCTAATGTTTGTTGTCTCAGTTACTTTTCCCAATACCCAAAATTAAAGAAGGAAAGGTTTATTTAGCTTACAGTTAGTGGAGGTTTCAGTCCATTACCTGCTGACTCCAAGGTAGAATGGTACATGGCAGAGGGCAGCAGTTCATGGTGGGGGAAAACAGCAAAATAGCAAGAGCAAAAGGGAGGAGTAGCAGCAGCAGTGACACAGAGAGCAGGTCTGTCTCCCTTAAGTTGCATTCAGGCTGTCAGCCCCAGGCCACGTGTAGCAGTCACACTTACAGTCCTAGCACTACATTGTGAATTGCTCACAAACTCTACAAATTTGGCCAATAACTGCATGAGGCTTTGGGGGGACAATGGGACACAAACTATAACATACACTATAGTTTGGTTTGTCCATTAGTTGGGATGCATGAGTGGTTTCTGCCTTCAACCTATACTGGATAATGTTACAGTGAACATGAGTGTACAAGTTCACTATTTTCAGTTCTTTTGGTTGTAAATTTATGTGTGAAATGGGTCAGTCATATACTAATTCTATATTGAACATACTGAAGAACTGCTGCACTGTTTCCATAGAAGTTGAATCATTTTGCATTCCTACTATCAGAGTATGAAGATTCTAATTTCTCCCATTTTCATCAACGTTGTGCTTTTCTATTTAAAAAAAAAATTATCTACTCCAGTAGGTGTGAAGTGCTATCTCATTGATCTCTGGATTGCATTTCCTTAACTACTAAGCATAGTGAATATTTTTCATGTACTTACTGGCCATTTGTATATTTTTAGAGAAATACTTATTCAGATCTTTTGCCCATTTTTTTACTTGGTTGGTTGTCTTTATGTTTTTGAGTTGGAGGAGTTCTTTTTTATTCTGGATAGAAAATCTTTATCACTAAAAGATTTGCAAATATTTTCTCCTATTCTGTAGGTTGTGTCTTCACTTTCTTGATCATGTTTTGCATAAAAGTTAATTTTCATGAAGTCTTACTGATTGAGTGACTGACTGATTGATTGACTTTTTTGAGACAGAATCTCACTTTGTATTTTAGGCTTGTCATGAACTCACTTTACAGCCCAGGCTGGCCCTGGGACTTGCAGCATGACTGCTGGCATTACAAGCATGTGCAACAATGCTTGGTCCATTTATTTAAAAACAAAACAAAATAAAACCAAAAAAAAACTTCTGTCTTTCCTTCCTTCCCCTTCCCACACCTTTCCTTCCCTCTTGTATCCTCCCCTCCCTTCCTCTCTTCTCTTTTTTTCTCTTTTATATATAGCGCTGAAGATGTACTCCATAACCTTAGCCTACTGTGAAAGTGCTGCACCCCCACCCACTTCACGCAGTTTAAAATGAATATAATCTGTTCTGTGGAATACATACAGAAATAACATAACAACTGACTTAATGCAAGTTTGTGTGAAGTGAATACTTTTGTTACCTTTTCTAGACTTTATCTTTCTGTGAAATAGGGTCTCATTCACCTATGAAGGATATTTGGAAACTCTTCACTAAAAATTATAAAGCTTGAGAATTTGCTTCTAACCTTGGCAGTAAATTTTGTAAGCATATTATCTACTTGGTAATGATATCATCTATCTTACTAGATTTCAAGTTGTTGAAAATAGCCCATTCAAATATTCCTATTAAGGAATTTGATCATCAGTTACTGCTATGAAAGTCAAAGCTCCTTTGCCATTCTTGTGCTCCTTCTAAGCTGCTGAATATAGATACACATGACTGAGCAGTATGAGATGCTTTATGCTGCCAGAAGCCAGGCTGTGCTTGTCTCAGTAGTGTAGACTGGACATAAGAAGGCTGGGGGAGGTGGTGATTACTGAACTACTTCCAGTGCCAGTATGTACTCCAGCCCCCACCCTAGCCTCACCCGTTTCTGTGATGTGCTTGCTGACTAGGCTCAATGTAGTAAAAAATGCCCATGCAGTCTGAAGATTTATTCTTCTTGTTATGCATTTGGCACTACCATTCACATTAGCTCCTACTGTTGCCAACCCTATTTTTCTTTGTAGGCCAAGTATATAGGTATGATTTGATTTTTACTTATGATATTTTGAAGTATAAATTGAGCTAGGTAAACATTTATGAGCTTGTGAACTCATTGTTTAGGTAAAATCAAAACTATAAAAGATTGTCAAAGGCATTGTTCATGGCAGGCAGGTGTTAATGAGATACAAGCCATATGCTCTGCATCTGAATGAGACAGATGATTGTGTTCTGTTCGGTAGATTTTAGTTTCCCTGCCAATCCCATCTCAAATTTGTCTCACAAAAAGGAGCAAAAAAAAAAAAGAAGAAGAAGAAGAAGAATGTAGACAGATCAGCTCAAACACATTATCCTAGAAAAGTAATTCAGAAATGTGCCCAAATGTTCAAAAACTTGTTTCATCCTTGGCATAAGCTACACCTATTAGTGGCTGGGTTGTATTGTGCTTTGTTATGAAGTACTGATGAAATTAAACACATGACCTTTGATTTTAGTGAAGTTTCAATATTCTCAGAAATATTGTACATGTAGAAATATCTTGTGACTTAAAAGCAAAGTATAAACAAGTTCAGATTATATAACCAAGTACAGTTCTAAAAGTGGAACTGTTTGAGACAGTGCCAGCTGCATCTAATCAGGTAAATTTATCTCATACAGAAAATGCATGTTAGCCTAGGAGATGCTACATGCCAGTTAATTCAAAACAACTGAATTTTCATCTCATCTGTTGACAGAACAAAATTCATTTTAACCTGAAAATCATTGAAATATGTGCTATTTAACAGCACCAGTCTCTGATTGCTTTCATTTCCATCCTCATTAGTAACATTGTATTCAAGTATAATTATTGCCTAGCACATTGAGAAAGATTGCATTTCTTTATTATTTATGACACATACTGTATCCTTGAGAGAAAGTGGAAGCATACAGAATAGTTCCTTCCCTCTCTGCACGCTTATTTATAAGACCTATGCAATAAAACAACCTCACCTTAAGGACTTTGGTGGATTCCCCCAGAGGTTTTGACTAACTTGTCATTGTCATTCAAGTAAGGCTTAGTAAGTGCTGGACCCTGTGCTCCTAAAGATAAAAGGTTTGTATCTGTGAGCTGCCAAGTAGGACAGCCAGTTTCTGTTGTTTTGCTTCAAGAACAACATA
Organism: Myocastor coypus; assembly: GCA_004027025.1. NCBI lineage: Eukaryota > Metazoa > Chordata > Mammalia > Rodentia > Myocastoridae > Myocastor > Myocastor coypus. The sequence continues at coordinate 8,894 of PVJA010035745.1, read as the reverse complement.
CTGTTTTTTTAAAATACAATCTTGATAAGGTGAATAGCTTTAGCAAACCCTTCCTTCTGGAAATTTTACAAGGCTTAAGCCTGTAACTTCTCTAGTGAGAAAAGGGAACTCCAGACTTACAGTTCTAGTTACTGTCTGTCACAGTTCTATTTAAATCAGGTGGCAAGTACATACATACCTAGCTTCTGTCTATAAGCTGACTAACAAAAACATTTTTATGCAGTGTGACTCCTTGTACCTTAGAGTTTCATCAGTATGTAGCAGAAAGAAAAGAGAAAATCTTTCACTTGGTTCTGTGTTAATGGTAGTGTTTGGATGAAATGAAAATGGCTGGAATTTGTTCCAGAAATCAGATCTTAACACCCAGAAGATAGAAGCAAATTACGAAGCTCCCATAACTTTCTGGAGCATTCTTTAAATACATACACTTTAGGTACATACTAGTGTCCAGGATAGATTTCCCAGCATATTTATCTACAACAGATCTTAAATATTGAAAGCCAACAGAAGTTGTTGCATAAATTTTCTGTAATTAGATAAGAACATTTCTATTGCTAGTCTGAAAATGGTTTGTGAAGATAGTAGCTGCCTAAGATACTTTGCACAGTTAACAAATGTTGAAAGATGAACTCCATCTTTTATTTTCTCAAATGTAATTATATTATTCTAAAATCTAGTGCATTTTTTCATATACAGTTTGGGTTTGAGGGTCAAACACAGAATAGGGTACCTCTGGCATCCTCACAAGCTGCTTGCATTTAAGGGCCCAGGGAGGCGTTAGAGCTCTTGCCATCTGGCTGCCAGAAGGGAGAGGAAATGAGGATATAAGTCTTCACTTTAAGTCACAAATATGAAACAGCATGCATCACCTTTGTTTGCAGCTAGATTTAATCATAGACCTGTTCCAACCTGCAAGAATGTCTGTGAAAGATGATCCATTTGTGGGTAATCTTGAGCCCAGGTGAAACTCAGGAAAGATTGTTTACAAGTACAGAGTTGGATGTTGGATGACAGCTTTACTAGTCTCCACCACAGTTATACCTTTATATTCATGTCTGTGGCCTCAGATTTAAATTGGGACTGGTTAAGGATTGATGAAGCTTTGTATTGATATAGTCCTCCATCTTGCTTTTCTTTTATAGTGTTGTCAAAAAGATTCTGGTTAGAGTTTTGTTCTTACTGTTTTTTTAAATACCTTTATTAAGATATAAGTGATACCACACACCATACCTGTTTGTACTGTGTTTAGTGAGCTAAGGAGTTGTACATGAATCATCACCTTAAGTTCTAGCACCTTTCTATGAAGCCAAAAAGGTTCTCCAGGGCCATTTTTAAATTCCTCATCTTACCACCACACTCAGTTACCTGACCTACTTTCTGTCTCTATGTTGGCCTTGTCTGGAAATTTCATATAAATGTATTTATTTAAAATATAGTCTTCTGTTCCTGGGTTCTTTTACTTAACATAATGACTTCATGGTTCATCCCTGATATACTATATATCAGTAGTTGATTTCTACTTGTTAATAGTATTCACAAATACTATTTGTTGATAGTATTCTATTGAATGAGTATCTCAGAATTTTCTTTTATCCATTTACTAATTTATGTCCTTTTTGATTACTATGAACAATGCTGTGAGAATTCTTAAGTATACAACTTAGGAACTTGAATATATTTTCATTACTCTCCAATAAAAGCAGGAGTGTAATTGCTGAGTCGTATGTTGTTTATCTTTAACTTTTAAGAAATTGCCGAAGTATTTTCTGAAGTAGCTATAACATCTCATATTCTCACCAGCAATGTATAAGGATTTTGATTTTTTTTTTTTTTTTTTTTTTTTGTCTTTTTGAGACAGGGTCTCACTATGCAGTTGAGGCTGGCCTTGAGCTCACTTTTGTAGCCCAGGCTGGTCTCCAACTCTCACCAATCCTCCTGCCTCAGCTTCCCGAGTGCTGGGATTACAGGCGTGAGCCACCACACCCGGCTGGATTTTGATTTTTCTATATCCCCAGTACTAATCTCAGTCATTTATATTACAGCCTAATGTAGAGCTCAATTAGTAGTGCTTTTTGACATTTTTATTTATATTATTAGCCACATGTATTTTCACATGTATTTTCTAATCAAGTAAAATCTCTGTTTAGAGTATGCGTCTTTTTAAGTTGGGCCATTTGTCTTACTACTGAATTTTTTTTTATGTACTTATTATGGATTCTACAGGGTCTCTCTACATAGATTGGACTCACAGTGATCCTCCTGCTTTCAGTTTCACAAGCACTAGGATTACAGGCGCATGCCACCATGCCCAGTCTCAATTTTGTGTCAGTGTACCCTGGGGGCAGGGCCAGCACAGCATACCAGGGATGGAACACTGGCTGCTGCGCTTTGCTTAAGCAGGCACTTCAGTCCACTAAGCTATCGGGCCAGCCCTACTGTTGAATTCTTAGAGTTCTTTAAATACTGTGTTCTGGATACAAGTCCTTCTCTTTCTTTCCTTTTCTTTCTTGCACAGCAAAAGTGGTGTTCCAGTACCATTTGTTAAAAAACAACAACAACAACAAAAGACAATATGCTTTCCCTCATTGAATTTCCTTGGAATTCTTGTCAAAAATTGACCATAAATATAAAGATTTATGTCTAAACTCCTTATATATGAGAAAGTTTATATCTACACTTAATCTATGTCTGTCCTTCCCCATATAGATTTACCATCTTGCTTTGTTGTCTAACCCTATCAACATTGAAACTAGATATGACCTTGAAACATTTAAGCATCACTAAAGACAGTGATATGGAAAGTGAACAAAGTTTTGAATTTATAGATCAGGTAAATAAATAGAAGATTAGAAACATGTAAGTCTACAGGACACAGGGGCCATAACTGAATCAAAAGATATAGTCACAAAAATTAAGTATTTGTTGTACTAAGGTACAGACTAACAGACCTAATTGGCAGTAGCTCATTTTTCCCTTTCACTATCAATGTTTGCCCACAGCACAAGTTTGATATGTTTGTGCTGAGTTAAGAATGCAAACCCGTGCTGCATTATTGCTCTGCTGTCTTCAGAGATGTTACCATTCATTGGTCAAACACTGTTACCTTCATGTTTTTAGGTCTGTCAGAAAGAATGGGCCAGGGAGATAGCTTAGTAGAATAAGCGCAACTCATGTGACTGAAATAGTGGATTCATTTCTCATGTTTCTAGAGACTGGAAAGTCCAGAACCAAAGTGCTAGCCGACTTAGCCCTGGTGAAGAGCTTGATTTTGGTTTGATGATGGCTGTCTTCTTACTGTGTTCTCATAGGCAGAGAGGAGAAATTCTTCTAAATAAAGACACTAGTTGTGCCATGGGGACTTCACCTTCATGAACCCTTCTAAACTTGATTTGCTCCCAAAGGCCCTGTCACCCAGTTACACATCAGAGGTTAGGGCTTTAAGATCTCACATTAGTTGGGAGCCAGGAGATGACACAGAAACATTCAGTCTGTGTTGGGGGCGATGTGTATTTAAAAGCAATTGGAGGGGGGCACCCAAGTAGCTCAATGGATTAAAGTGCTTGCAATCAGACACAAGAGCTGGGATTGGTCCCCAGGCCTGCTGTGCCACCTCACCCCTGGGGTGCAGCAAGATAGTAATTGAGACTGGGCATGGTGGTGCGTACCTGTAATCCCAGCTCTTGTGAGGCTGTAAACAGGCAGATCAGTAGGAGTGATCTAGTAGTGAGACCCTGAACACCCTGTAGACCCTTCCCTAAAAAATACAAAACAAAATAAATGCAATTGGCAGGCTACTTCTACAATCATATTAATATTATATATAGTCGTGCTCTGCATAATGATGTTCCAGTAAGTAATGGACTGCATGTGATTCGTTGGTTCCATAAAATTATATTGCCTATTGATGTAGCTGTCTTAGTTTGTGTAAGTAAACTCACTGCTTGTATAATGACAATATGATCCATTTCTTAGAATGTAGCCCCATCATTAAACAACACCTTTTAACCCTTTATCTATAAATTTGCATATTTAGCCATATATATATATATATATATATATATATATATATATATATATATTGAGCATTTATATTTGAGGCACTATTGTAGAAATTGCAAAGATTGGCTTTAGTGAGATTTCCAGAATTCAGTGATTGACAGTAGGAAAAATTATCTTAGTATTATGAATGAATAAATTTTATTTTGAAGCTGAAATGCTAGGTTTTTTTTTTTCCCAAATCAAAACATCCAGATTACACCATTTACAGTTTTCTGATCTGCCTTTATTTAGTGATTCTTCACCTCATAGAGTTAACGGGTTCTATCATATCCAGAAGTATAGTTATGTTTGACCTTAAGCAGAAAGCAGTCTTCTCTTGAAATATTGCACTTTGAATAATAGTAAAAGGTCCTTATAATTTAGAATTGAATTATGAAGTAATTGTGTTTCGTGAAGGTCCCAAAAGTGTAAATAAAAGAGATGTAAGTGCCAGTCTTGGATTTGTCACTCATCAGTCAGGCTTCCTTGACTTCAATTGACTAACATTTGGGATATTTGCCACCTAGGACAAATTGTACTGTTATAAACATAGGTATACATATACTATACAATGGAAAAGAGAGTCATAAAAATGTTGTAGTGTGTCCTTGTCTATTTTACTTATTGAATCTGGCTTTGTTACTTCTGGCTTTTCCCAAGTCAAAATGACCATGAACAGTAAACACTTTGAGTCAATTCAAGGTATCTAGGCAGCTAAGACAGTACAGCTAAATACACTTCTAAAAGAGGACTTCAAGAACCTCTTCACAGCCTGGTTAAGAATAGTGAGATAAACATGCTGAAAGTGAGTGGGAGTACTTCTAGGGGATTCACGGCACTGTCTTTTATGGTAATAAGCTTTTAAAAATTTAAACATTCACTGTAGTTTTGATCACACCTCATGTGTCTAGAAAAGCTTGTTATTTTCTTATGTGATGAGTATTTTTCCCTTTATGAGGAAAAGGTAATAAGATGTCTCTTGCATTATATCCTGTGACTCAAATTCAGAATCCCTGCTGCTAATGGTGAGATTGGTATTCTAGTATTGTACTCTAATTCTGAGCCTAGCTTTAAATACTTAGCATGAGGGAAGCATTTGTTATAACTTCTGACAGGTAATACCTTTTTCATTTATGTTTTTCAGGAATCTTGTCTGCAATCCTTTTTAAAGCTTAATAGAAGGCAGTGCTCTTGAGCCAAATCAAAGCTTTTTTTTTTTTTTTTTTGGTCTGTTTGAGACAGGGTCACGCTATGCAGTTCCGGCTGGCCTTGGGCTCACTTTTGTGGCCCAGGCTGGTCTCAAACTCACACTGATCCTCCTGCCTCAGCCTCCCAAGTGCTGGGATTATAGGCGTGCGCCATCACGCCTGGCCCTCAAAGTTTACTTTGGCTGTAGAAAAACTTCATTTTTGTAATATGTTTTATTAATCCATGCTATTCCAAAATTAATTGTCTTGAACTAATGGGGTATTTTTGTTATGTAAATAACATAGTGAACAAAGTCAAGTTGCCAGATAACTAGAATGAACTTTCAGAAATTACCTGGTAATTTTTCTTTTCTTTGTAGGATTATATTTCATTTATAATCTGTTTTATTAATTATTTTATCCTAGTTCGTTAAATGTTGTATTTTCTTTCATCTGTTTTGATACTGAAACTCATATTTCAGTATCTCATATTTGGTCATTGGAAGCTTCTTCAGGGTAGCTTTTATATACTTTCAACATGTTCCCATTATTCTTTTAGCATGACTTGTTTTGCGAGTAGCAAGATGTTCCAGACTCTTTCTTTATTTCCTGAGTAGCCCTTGTTCTTTTTAGTAGACTATGACATTTAGAAACCAAGATCTACTCAGTAGATGTGTTTTTTGTTCCTGAGGTAAATATTGTTGTTTCTAGGTCTTTTTGGCAGGCAAAACTAGGAAACACGAACACACACACACACACACACACACACACGGGCACAAGGGCTCATGTACTCTTGTACTTGTATCTGTATTTCTTTAGACTATATGCCTGAAAACTGACTGCACTGTTACCTCTGTTCTCTGACAGTCAGAAATCTGGGTTGTTAACTCATATTTGTCAAGTCTGCCTTTTCTTCTGTCATCCCTAAATTGTACAAATATTCTCTTCACCTTGCACTTTGAATAAATTGTGCAAATGTTCTGTGACCCCTCATCCCAGATTGTACCCTCCCACGGATGTCTTCTTCATCTTATGTGTGCTCTGAGACACACGTGCCAGGCTGCCACTTCCTCTAAGTTCTGTCATTACCCTTGTTTTGCATCACATAGACACTACATGGAGTCCTCCCAGATTCCCCATTCTCAACCACCCTGAACTTTATTTTCTTGGCTTTGGATACAAAAGACAACTGGATGACAGACAAGAAAGAACTCAGTAATTTACTACATGCACTTACAGTCCCAGTTATTGAGGAGACCAAGGAGAGATCCCTGAGTCCAGAAATTTGATTGAGGTCAGCCTGAGAAGATAGCAGGACAACCCTCTCTGGAGACAGACAGACAGACAGACAGACAGACAGACAGACAGACAGACAAAGAATTTACTCTAAAAGAGAAGAAAATAGAAAGGAAGATCTCTACCTATAGATGTCAAATCCAGAGTACCAGCAGCACATTAGAAATGTAAAGTTTTAATCTGTATCTGAATCAATCTGTGCTTTAACATGCCCTCCGGGGCATTCTTGGGCAAACTAGTGTGTTGAGACTCCTTAGTTATCAAGGCCTTGGGGTCTTTCTTGGAGTTTTGTGCCATCTAGAAATTAAGATCTTTTACCTGGCTCAGGATTGGACTCTCTCCAGTTCAACTTATCATCCATCCATGGAAAACCTAGTCTTATAGAAAAAAATCAAGAAATTATGGAAGAATTAAACTGTGCTTTTTTTTTGAGATCATCAGCACCAAAACCATGAAAGTGGTATAGTTTTTAATCTCACATTTGATATATCAATAATGAACTATCATTTTCATATGCTGGCTTTGCATTTGTTTCAGATATTATTGTTTTTGTTTCTGTGGTGCTGGCAACAAAACCCAGGGCCTCCCAAGTGCTCTACCAGGCCCATATTCCCAGCCCTCTTGCCTGCAGTATCACTAATATGCTCCACAAATTTAAAGTAAAGCATAAGTAAATGTTTTTGTGTTTTCTGTTTCTGAGTTTGTGTGACAAAAAAGTTTTGAGAACCTCTAAATATATAGTACTTTGACTTCTTCCAGACTGAAATAAGTGATACAAAGTCTAGGAGGTAAAATCAATCACTTAATATGGACTTTTTTCAATTTTATCTGATTCTTATATATTTTTACTTTATAAATAGTTTCCTAAAATAGGCCTAGAATTGTGAAAATTGTAATGTAACAGATATGTATAAAATTTAGCTTTATCATTTATTATGAATGCATCTTTTTTTAAATTTAAACATTTTTGTGAAATTCTCTTAAGAGCCATGACATGGTAACCTTTTTTAATTTGGTAAAAGTCCTGAGGCCTGTTAAGGAGTAAGTCTTGAAGATTCCAGTTGTCATTTGTGCCTATAGATTTAAACCTAACTTTGAGTGGAAAATAGAAAAGAAGTCAGCTATTGGTGGTGAAAGTAGAGTTGCTGAGAACATGAAGTCTGAGGAAATGATAGAAAAGAGCAGTTTGGATTAAGTTAAAGCACTCTTTACCTTGGCAAATTGCCCAATAGTTTCCATCTATGTTAATGAGCCTAAATTATAGTACACTTTATAGAGACAACAGAATGCTGCTGAAAAACTAATTTAATTATTGTTTGCCAGGACAAATTTGCTTCTGAAAAGGAAAAGAAGAAACTTAGGGTTACTGAAAATGAGAAAAGGCTAAAATTTACCAGTTACTTGGGTCCTGTATTTGGAGCTGGGGATTTGTTTCAGGGATAGAACACTTGCCCAGCACCTCTCCACCCAAAACAAACTAACTTAGATCCTGTATTTACAGACTCATTCTGGGTCCTAGAAGTCACCTGTATTTCGTGTAGGTCAACCTTTACCTACTAGCATATAACAGTGAGGAATAAGAAAGAACTACCATATTTTTTATAAGATTAAAGTTAGCAATACTGAAAAAAAAAATAGCAATGCTGCATTTTTTAAAAAATTGATTTAACCAAGTGTAGTCATGGTGTGTATCTGTGATCTTTGGGAGGCTGAGGGGACTGCAAGTTTGAGCCCAGTTTGGACAACTTGCTAACTTAGCAAGACACTAATGAAAACTAAAAAAAAGGACGTTATGGCTTAATATCGGTACTGAAAAAAATAAATCTAGAAGAACATCTATCTTAGTCATCAGCATATTATCAGTACCTGGTAGTAGGTTATCAGTGTGTGCTTCTAGAAATAAAAGAATTGGATCTTGTCTGAATCAACAGTGAGAACTAAGCATTGTTAAGTTGGAGCTCCTCCATAGTTTATTCTTGTCTTGGATATGTCACCTTGCAGATTATGATAAGAATAAGAAGTTCACTTAGACTCTGAAAGTATGTTAGAATATTCCTCCTACTACATTAGCTAATGCTCTGGATCCCATTCTTTTGAATTATATTAAAAATCAACAGTGTTTATATTTGTCTGGGACATGTGCGAGTAGAAGCCGTGTTATTGGGAATAATTTCAGATAGTAACTTCTCCATAAATAGTAAAAATACCTTAAAAGTAGAGTTAAAGATGCGTAAAACAACTTCTGTTTTCTTTTTCATCTGTCCCATGTGTCATGTGATGGGATTCATTTCAGGTTTTCAATGAGACTATTTCCCCTAGAACTAAAAACTTATAACACAGATTTCCATTATGAATAATTTAACATATATACTC
>PVJA010035744.1:0-21597 GCA_004027025.1 Myocastor coypus | reverse complement strand
CTAGGCTACCAAAGTGAGCTCAACACCAGCCTGAACTGCATGGCAAGACCCTGTCCCAAAAAGACAAAAACAAAAATAAAAATAAAAACAAAAACAAAACATAGCCAATTCGTGCTAGGCTCAGTGGCCCATAATCTGGGCATTCCTGCAGGCTGAAGCAGGAAGACAGCACACTGGAGCCCAGCCTGAAGAAGGGAGGGCCTTGCAGAGCCCTCGCCTCAGAAGCAAGCAGGTGATCAGGCTGGGGAGATAGCTCAGCAGTCTGAGCACCTGCCTGGCAAGCGCAAGGACCCAGGTTCGGTCCCCATACCGCATGCTGTGTCAACTCTGGAACGCTGGGTGTGCCAAGCTGGCCCCGAAACTGGGCATGGTGGCACCTGCCTATTATCCCAGTGCTGGGGAGACTGAGACAGGAAGATCACTATGAGTCTGAACTGTGTAGTGGGATCTGTAACAAATAAATAAAAATAAAAAAAATATTTTTAAAAAGCAGGGGTGCAGCTGGGCGTGGTGGTGCATGCCTATAATCCCAGCACTTGGGAGGCTGAGGCAGGAGGATTGGTGCGAGTTCGAGACCAGCCTGGGCTACAAAAGTGAGCTCAAGGCCAGCCTGAACTGCATAGTGAGACCCTGTCTCAAAAAGACAAAAAAAAAAAAAAAAAAAGAAAAGAAAAAAGAAAAAAGCGGGGGTGCAGCTCTGTGTAAAGGCCCCAGCTTGCACTCCCAGCACCCCATGGGGGACTGCAGAAAGGATCACCGGCCCCACCTTCTCGCTTGCTGGTACCTGTCCCTGGTCACCCTGGGAATCCGTCCGTGCCATCTAAGCTGCGCTTGTGGGGTCCAGGTGCTCGGCGTCTGCCCTGATGCAGCTTTATTTCTGGTGGGGCCACAGCTGACATCATCTGTGGTCCTCATTTTAGTCACTGGAGCCTTTGCTTGTGTGTTTCTCGGCCTATCTCAGTTGCGCTGGTTTTGTGACCTTTGCGGGGATCAATGGCCTCTTCAGTGTTTATTTTTAAAATGATCCCCCATAGTTACATGTGCGTCACCTGTCTACAGCGCAGGCGCAGGTAAAATATAGAAAAGTAGAAAAGTGCAGTTAATTGTCTTAAGCTTACTGGGATCAGGGGTGTCACACTGGGGTTTCCTGCTAAATTACTTCCTTATTCAGCCAACCTCATTTATAAATTTTCATGCCAGGCATGGTGGCACACACCTATAATCCCAGCACTTGGGAGGCTGAGGCAGGAGGATCAGTGCAAGTTGGAGACCAGCCTGGGCTACAAAAGTGAGCTCAAGGCCAGCCTGGACTGCATAGTGAGACGCTGTCCCAGAAAGACAAAAATAAATAAATAAATAAATAAATAAATAAATAAAATAAAAATCAAAGATTCTTTTTTGTTTTGTCTGGTTTTTGTTTTTGTTTTACACTGGGGGGGGGCACTGGGTCTCATTACAGCACCAGGCCGGCCTTTCGCTCTCAGCAATCCTCCTGCCTCAGCCTCCCCAGTGCTGGGATTACGGTTGCAATCCCTTAATAAAGTTTTTGTTTTTGAAATGAAACCAGGGGCTAGGGAGAAAGCTTGGCCAGGTGAGTGCCTGCCTGGCAAGTGCAAGGTCCCGCATTCACACCCCAGTACTGCGTGCTTTCTGGCCCCCAACCTCAGGCGTGATGGTGCATACCTGTTATCCTAGTGCTAGGGAGGCTTAGACAGGAAGATCGCTCCGAGTCCCAACGGCACAGTGAGACCCTGTATCAAATAAAACAAGACAAAAATAAAAATAAACAAGTAAATAAAAATGAGATTAATATCTACTTTCCAAGGCTAGGGAGTAACTGACACACTGAGATCCCGGGGTGTGTGTGTGTGTGTGTGTGTGTGTGTGTGTGTGTGTGTGTGTGTTGTGTGGTCCCTATGTGACATGTCTGCAGCCGTAACAACCAGCTGAGTGCTTGAGATGTTTGTTTGCTGGCCGAGCACCAACCCCAGGACCTGGTGCATGCTGACAAAAAAAGGAACCAGCGCTCCTGGAATCCAAAACGGAGAAGCCAGCAGGGCCACACTCCCTGTGACTCCTCAGGGAAAAGCCCGCTGGTTCCTGTGGTGCCTGAGTCTTTAGGAATGTCCTTCTCTGTCTCCTGTGTCACCTTCTCCTTGTGTCTGTCCCCAGTCTTTGTCACGCTGGATTGGCAGCCACCCTTCTCCAAAGTGGCCTCTTGGCCTCCCTTAACTGACTTCATCTCCAGTGACCATAGTTTTTTGTTTTTTTCCTAATACTGGGGACACTCGTACCCTTTTTATTTTTGAGCATAGGGTTTCCCCACATTGCCTAGGCTGGGTTTGGATTTGCAATCCTCCTGCCTCAGCTTCCTGGAGTGATGAGATTGCAGGTGTGTGCCCCCTGCTGGCTCCAGCGACTAATTTCTAATTAGGGCGTGAGGGCTGAGATTTCAACTACAGTTGGGAGGCAGAGGCAAAGGATGTCCAGCCTGGGGTACACAGCGAATTCAAGGGCAGCCCGAACTTCCGGTCTCTTCCGTAGATTGAGGACATGTTTAACGAGATCAAATTCGGCGAGTACGCGGACACGGGGAAGCTCATCGACAGAATCAACCTGCCCGACTTTCTCAAGGTGTACGTCAACCACAGGCCGCCCTTCGGCAACACCCTGCAGGGCATCCGCCAGAGCTTCGCCGTGCTGGGCACCCCCAACGAGCGCGGCGAGAGCGTGGTGCACAGGGAGACGCTGCTGCAGCTGCTGCTCACCAGAGGTGAGGTGGGCCAGCGCCTGGGCAGGGCTCACTCACGGGCATAGGGGGGCCCTGCCCCCGCCCCCGCCCCGGGCACCTCAGCGCCCATCTCCGAGTCCTGGTCCCTAATACTGAGGCGCAGGCACCTGCCTTCCAGCCTCCCAGGGCACTTGCGAGATTGGGGAGCATTTGCTGCTGCAGTTTGTTTGCTTGTGACAGGGTCTCACTACAGTCCGGCTGGCCTTGTATTCTCAGGCGATCCTCCTGCCTCATCTTCAGAGCGCTGGGATCACAGGTGTGGCCACCACATCCACCGCTGGGAGGCGTTGATGAGCTAAACCCACACCGCTGCTGCCTTCCTTACCATCTAGTGGTGAGGAGTCAGGCCGTGGTGAGGGGCCTTTTCATAGCGGTCAGACTGGAGTGGATCTGAAGCCAGGCGTGGTGCACGCGCCTGTGACCCCAGCGTCTCCAGGCAGAGGCAGGAGAGACTGCTGTGAGCTGGAGGCCAGCCTGGGCTACCCAGGGACACCCCGCCTCAAGAAACCCAAACCAGAAAAACGAGAGCGGACCCGAGATGCGGGACCTTGGGGGAAAGCTGGGCCAGGGTTCCTCAGGAAGTCACTGCCTTGCTGTCTGGGGCAGTGAGCAGCCACTTTGCTGTCCTCGCTGCAGGTGAGCACATGACGGAGGAGGAGATGACTGACTGCTTCACTACGCTGTTGGGCCTGAATCCTGAGGGCTGGAAATCCGAGCCTGCAGCCTCGGCGGGCAGAGGTAGGCAGCCTTGGGCCCCGACCGGCCACAGACCCCGCCTGTGCTCTGCTATCCTCCGCCTTCCAGCCCTGCTCCGCTGCCTGCCAGAGGCCCGCTGCTCCTGTCTCCAGCTGGGGTGGGCGGACATGCGCCAGCCTCAGCCAGTGCACAGCGTGGTGGGGGCTCTGAAGGTGCGGTAGGACAGGCGATGGATGACTCCAGTGGCAAGAGCCTGGCTTCAAGCAGCCATTTTTCCTCTTGTTTTGGTTTTTAAGACAACATCTCCCTTTGTAGTCCAGGCTGGCCTGCAGCTTGCAGCTTCCTCCGGCCTTGTGCTGCCAAGCACTGAGATTACGGGCACACGCCACCACGCCAGGCTGTATGTTTAAAGGTCCTCCTGCATGGGGAGTGCCGCTCAGTGGTAGAGCCCTTCACTACAGTGTGTGAGGCCAGGAGCTGGGTCCCCAGCACACACATGCACATACACATGCACACATGTGCACACAGGTGCGTGGAGACCCGCCCCCCCGCTGCAGGCTCAGGGTGCCCCCCTTCTAGTCTCTCGGGCCTGACTCAAGCCCGTCCACCCCTGCTGCATTTGCCCCCAGCGGTCACTCAGGTGCAAGGATAAACGTGAGGGCTCCTGCTCTCCAGTTGTCTACCCCTGGTGTCACCGAGCTCCTGGGCCCAGCTGGTCACTGTGGGCCCGCAGGCTCTGCGCCCCACTCCCTATGGGCTTCTGGTCTTAAAGGGCAGCGTTCTCAGGCCTCGCATCCAGGAAGTGTGCAGCCTCCGTGCTCCTCCCACGTGGCCAGCTCATCCTAGCGTGGTCTGCAACAACGCAGCTGACCATGCTATGTCCAGTGACGGAGGACCGACTGCCATCTAGGTTTTTAGGGAACCAGAGACAAAGCATAGAGTTGGGCCTGGTGGCAGGAGGCTGAGGCAGGAGGGTCACTGAGTCCAAGGCCAGCCTGGGCCACGCTGACCAGCCAAAGCCTGGCACGGAGCCATCTCTGCCTTTTGCTTAGTGTCGTTTCCTTGTTTTGGGCAAATCCTCCACTTTAGCAACCTGATCTCTGGGAAGACAGACGCTTGGTTTTTTCGCTTGGCTAGGTTCAGAAATCAACTTAGAAGAGGAACTTCCAGACGAAATCACTGCAGAAATATTCGCGAGTGAAATTCTTGGCCTCACCATCTCGCAAGGTCCTGGGGAGGACGGCCAATAAGCTTGGGGACAGTGTTCCAGGCACAAAGGGTACTGTGTGTGCGCCTCCCCGCCTCCCCGTGCCTGCCCTCACCCTGCCTACTTCAGACATTAAAGCAGATTCCTGCAAGCCCAGGAGCTGCGGCAACGTCGTTTTGCAGCACCGGGAGGCCTGGGCGCCCTCCGGGATCCCCGCTGCCTGCCGTGAGGTTGGGTGGTGCCTGGTGCCTGGGAGTGGAGTCTTCTCGGTTCCTGGCAGCTGCATGTGACCGCTAAGACAAGCATTGGCGGCCAAGCCTGACCCAGTGACAACCGCCTCGGAGAAGGTGGAGCCTGTGCCACACCTGGCCCAGAAGCCACACACAGCCCCCTGCACCCCACAGAGGCCAATGCCTGCCCTGCACTCTTCTCTCACAGTGCAGTCACCTCACCCCCTGTACCTTGCGGGGCCTCAAACATACAGTGGACAAACCAAGTGCAGGGTGGGTTTTTATTATTTATTTTTTAGATGGTCCCATTGTGTAGGTCAGACCGGCCTTCAACACGCTAGGGAGCCCAGGGCAACCTCAAACTCATGGAGAGCCTCCTGCCTCAGCCTCCTAAGTGCTAGAATCACTGATGTGTACCACCACACCTAGCAAATATTCTAAGCCCTTCAGAACCTCCTCTCAGTCCAGGGGAGTTCCCATGGGTAACCCCAGAGGAAAGCTCTTGGAATTCCAGTCTCCCTCTTCCAGCACAGTTATGAAAGCATGTTCGTAGCTGTAGGGAGCCAAGGGGTCCTAAGTCTAGGTAAAGGATGGCTAACCCAGAACAAAGGCCTCGCCCCAGGACCGAACCCAGGCTGTATTGATTCCCGGACTGGCTCTGGGAGGAGGGCTGGCGGAGCGTGGCAGGAAACCCGCCGGTGCTGTGAGCTGGGCAGGGCAGGCAGGAGGTGAGACGGCCGCTGAAGCATGCTGGGAGGGGGAGATGCTGAAGGGTCGGCGCGGCACAGCTCGGGGAGCACCCAGCATTTTGGGGCTGGGGCTGCAGCCCTGCCGGGTGACCGTCACGCCCCGGGACACTCCTAGGAGCTGCCAGCGAGGCACTGCCGCACTGTTCTCACGCTGCCACAAAGGCTGCATGTCGGCGCCTCAGCCACACACGTGTGCACTACTTACAGCCCAACTGAGGGGATCAAGACACGTCCTCGTCAGCGCCGTACATGGCAGTACACAGAAGCAGGGCCAAATGCTCTTTGTTTAAGGAGGGCCGCCCAGGTGGTCCCCCATGGCAAAGCCTGGTTTTAGAGTTTGGCCTTCAGTCCTGAGGTCTCCTCAGGCACCTGTGCGAAGCCCGGGCTTGGCGTAGGGTACCGCCCATGTGAGGCCTGGCCGCAGCACTCCCAGGCACGGCGTTGCTGGCCATGGCGTCCCTGCCTGCAGCATCCCTGGCCACAGCGTCCCCGCCACCAGAAGGGCCTCTGGCCCACAGCACGGGCTGCGAGAGGGGAAGGCAGGCCCCGGTGTCCTTGTTCACCCACCGCATGGCATCTAGCTGGCACTTTAGCCTGGCTAATGTCTTTGGAACATCCTGGAACACAGAGCTGCCCCAAGCTGGGCCATGTCACAGTGACCTTGGGCTGGCAGCCACTCGTCAGATCATGTCACCCGTGCTTCAAAACCTAGAGAAGTGCACAAAGAAAAACCGGCTCCATGAATCAATTCTGCAGCTGCTGCAGGCTTAGGAGATGGAGCGGCAAAGCCAGCGAGCAGGTTCCTGGGGACATTTTAGGGAACAGGGAGCCCTCGGGACTTGTTCTCTTCAGAAGAGAACTGAGAATTGAACAAGGGCCGGGCACCACTGGGCTTCTACCGATGCTATCCTTACCCACAGCGGACCAGCGTGGGTGCCACAAGGCCCCTCCTGAAGGGTGTGGCTGCCGCTCCCCTGTGAGACACAGGTGCAGTCACCACTGGGCCTCTCCTGGGCTTTCCAGGTCTCTGCGCCTCTTTCTGGGGCCAGGCCCAGCCTTGGGGACACTCTGGCAGGGACAAGGGCAGACATCAGTGCCCTGACCCAGGACAGGACAGGGGCAGCAGAGTGCAGACTCCTCAGCAAGCAGGGACAACAAAGGTGTGATGATAGGAAGGGAGGGTGAAGAGGCAGAGACGGAGTCTGTGCATCAAGACACAGGATTCGGGCCGGCGAGATAGCTCAGTGGTCTGAAGCACCTGCGTAGGCAAGCTTAGGCAACGACAGGGACTGTGGTTTAATCCCTGCCTGGCGCCACATGCTACGCCAGCCCCATCCCCAGGGCCGACTGAGCCGGCCATAACATACACAAAGAAAGAAAGAAAGAAAGAAAGAAAGAAAGTCTTGGGAGGCTGTGGCAGGAGGATCGGTGCGAGTTCGAGACCAGCCTGGGCTGCAAAAGTGAGCTCAAGGCCAGCCTGAGCTGCATAGCGAGACCCTATCTCAAAAAGACAAAAAAAAAAAAAAAAAAAAAAAGAAAAAAAAGACACGGGGTTAAAGCAAGGCATCTCGGCGGACACCTATAAATGTAGCCCTGGGAGGCTGAGGCAGGAGGATTCCCACAAGTTCAAAGCCAGCCTGACCTAGAGCAGGACCCCTGCCCTGCCCTGCCCTGGTCCCCCTCCTGAACAGCTTGCAGAGGGGACACCACAGCAGAGCGTTCCAGGCAGAGAGTCGCGCTCTGAAGGTGAGGAGCGCAGCTTGCCACCCTGGGCAGACACTGCCAGGAGCTGGGAGGAGCTGGGTGAGCCCGAGCTTCTCCCTGCCCTAGGTTTGGGGTCTCTTTGCCCCTGCCCACACTGGGGCTCTGCTAGTGTGGGCACCAGCCTCCAGCATGTATTTGTAGAATGACTGAATGAGTAAATTTGAAACATTTGTGCTCTTTAAAAGCTGACACGGTTTTTGTATCCTTTCTTTTTTCTTTTTTAAATGTATTTTCTGCAGGGTCTCACTATACAGATTGGACTCATAATGATTCTCCTGTTTGCAGCCTCCCAAGCACTGGGCTGACAGCTGTGCACCACCTTGCCCAGTCCCATTGGCCGACTCAGTGCACCCTGGAGGCGGGGCCAGCTCAGCAGGCCTGGGATCCAACCCCGGTGGGCTTCAGTCTGCTGAGCTATCTGGCTGGCCCTGGTTTTTGAGTTGAAGGGAAAGCCAGGCCCTCCTGGGGCCAAAGAATAAATATTAAGGCATGTGGGGCCCTATCCCCTGTCTTCAGTCCTCCTGTGGAGAAGTCTGGCCAAGTTCCAGTCCAGTGTCACAGATGGCCACTGAAGAAGGGGGGTCATGACAGTTCCCACCTATCAGGACATAGTATGCACTTGGATTTTTAACTTCCTTTTTGAGATAGGGTCTCACTGTGTAACCCAAGGTCTAACCTCAAACTTACGGTGATCTGCTTCCCAAGTGTTGCTATTATAGGTGTGCACCACTATACCTGGTTCTCTTTTGCCTTTTTAAAACCATTTTAGGCCAGATGTGGTGGCACACACCTGTAATCCCAGCACTTGGGAGGCTGAGGCAGGAGGATCAGTGTGAGTTCAAGACCAGCCTGGGCTACAAAAGTGAGCTCAAGGCCAGCCTGAACTGCATAGCGAGACCCTGTCTCAAAAAGACCAACAAATAAAATTTTTGAACCCTTCCTAGCTTCTATATTATACACAGCCACACAGCAGCTGGGGTCTGTCCCAGAGGCAATAGCCCACCTGTTCCTGCTCTGTCACAGGCCAAGATTACCTATCCAGAATCACTCCAGAATTCCTGTTCTGTGCTCTTCAAAGAGTGTTGAGGTCTAAAACACCTGGACAAAGCTAGGTCTGGTGGCAGACGCCTGCGCTCCCAGCACTTAGGAGGCCAAGCCAGGAGGATGGCCTCAAGTCTAAGGCCAGCCTGGCTTCACAGTAACTTCAGGACCAGGCTGAACTATGTATCCAGACCCTGCCTTGGAAATGCAAGCAAACAAAAGTAAAATATATATACCTTTCTTCCTTTTATTTCTTATACTGGGGATCAAACTTGGAGCCTGCTGAGCTACATTCTCAGCCCTGTTCTTGTTATTTAGTTTTGTTTTTTTTTTTTGTCTTTTTGAGACAGGGTCTCACTATGCAGTTCAGGCTGGCCTTGAGCTCACTTCTGTAGCCCAGGCTGGTCTCGAACTCACACCGATCCTCCTGCCTCAGCCTCCCAAGTGCTGGGATTACAGGCGTGCGCCACCACACCTGGCTTATTTAGGTTTTTAAAAAAAAATTATTTTATTTTATTTTATTTAACCTGTAGTTATTTATTTATGTTATGGCTGGCTCAGCCTGCCCTGGGGGTGGGGCTGGCACAGCATGTGGTGCTGGGGATCAAACATGGTCCCTGTGGTTGTCAAAGCTTGCTTAAGCAGGTGCTTTAGACCGCTGAGCCATGTCACCGGCCCCTGTTATTTAGCTCTGAGACAGGGTCTCACTGGCTTTGGACCTGGAGTTCAAGTGGCCTAGACTGGCCCTGGGCCTGGGGTCGCCCTTCTTGGCCTGCTGAGTCCCAAATTGCTCCCCTGCTCTGCCCCACAGCTTTCCCTCTCCAGCAGATGATTTTGAAGCCAGTAGTGCCTGCCATTTGGGGTCCTCTCCCTCCCTCCCTCCTCCTCTCCCTCCCTCCCTCTCACCCTGGGTCAACCTGGCCTCCCTGGTTGCTGAGGTGACACAGAGGAAGCAGATCCTGGAAGCATCTGTGTGCCCCAGTGGGTGCCACCCTGGAAACTGGTGTTTTCAGGGCGCACGTCCTTCCGGGATTTGGTTTTGGTCCCCATAGGGAGTTCTTTCACAACTGACGGTGATAAACAGATCTGGGGCCCTGGGGACAGCAGCAGGCTGCTTCTTCCTCCAGTGTCACAACCCGGCTTCCCTGGGGAAGGCAGGCTGGGGGCACTCTGGCCTGGTTCCATCCAGCAGCTTGAATCCACACCCAGCTTCTATCTCAGGATGGTTGAGGTGGGCCCTGGGTGGCCATCTCTCAGGCTGGGGGCCAGATGCCCACACAGCAGCAGTCACCAGCTGCAGATGAAGGGCTAGTGTCACTACACCTCTCCAGAATTTGAAATTGCTGGTGGCACCAGGGCAGTTGTGCCTACGTCACCTCCATGGGAAGGGTCCGGACCTCCCCAGCCCACCCCCTACTTTCATGTTATGGAGGAAGTCACAACACGTCGGGGGACATGTGGCCTCTATGGCATGGCTCTCAGCTCAGTGACAGTGGCATCCATCTATACATGCCACCAAGAGCCACCTGTCTGCCCAGAGGCAGAAGGGCTTCCCTGGGCGTAGGAGATGGCCAAGGGAGGGACTGTGGTATGGAGGGGCAGGCAGAGCCAGGTAGGGGCTGGGAGCGCCCAGGTCCTGGGGTCAGTGTCCCCAGGGGCTGGGAGCAGCATCAGAGGCAGGGCTGAGGCAGGGCTCCTGCCTCCGCTCCACTGTCACCCAGTAGTCAGGAGAGCTTCCTGCGCCCCTTAGGCCTCAGGGTCTCGGGTGGTCTCTCCCAATCTCTAGGAGTCCCAGAGCAGGGAAGGAGCAGGGCCCCGGGCAAGCTTCACCCGGGTCACAGCACTGTTTAAAAACAGAACTGCCACCTTGTCCCCCCAGCCCCTGGGAGGCTGAGGCAGGAGGATGGCAAAATCTCAAATAAAAAATGTAAAAGCGCTGGAGATGAGGCTCAGCGTGAAGGCCCTGGGTTCAATTCCCTAGTACCACACAGGCATGCGTGTGAGCACACACACGTGCACACAAACACAGGCATGTACCTACATGCACGCATACACAACAAACAACGACAGTTTTCTCAGGGACCCTTTGTCCTTTCATGCAGCCATACACACCCCCCCATCATTGGTGACCGACAGATGCAACCAGGGACATGACAGAGCTGTGACAGACACCTCCTTGCCCCTCCACAAGGCTGTGCCAGTCAGCACTCCCTTTTCCTTCTTTCCATTTTTCATTTTGAGATAGGGTCTCACTATGTAGCCTGGCCTTCAACTCAAGGTGATCCTCCTGCCTCAGCCTCCTGAAGGCTAGGATGACAGGTGGGTACCACCATTCGTGGCCTTTTTTTTCTTTTTCCCTAGGAGACAGCACCATGTTTCAGTCAGTGGGATGTGCCACTCTGCATTCTGAGCCCTGAGCTACACTGTGACACAGAGCAGGAGCCTTGCTTAAAATTGGGTTACATTGAGCTGGGTGTGGTGGTGCATGCCGGTGATCCCAGCTCTTGGGAGGCTGAGGTCCGGCTGGACTACGTAGTGAGACTTTGTCTCAAGAAACCACACAGACACACACACACATGCACACGCACACACACACAAAGCTACACTGAGGTGGGATGGGGTGTTGCAGGACTGTGATGCAGCTACTCAGCCTGGGCTATGTAGTGAATCCTCTCACAAAAACAAATGAAAGATCAAAATCAAAACCGTCAGATTGGCTCGGCAGGATGGCTCAGTGGTCTAAAGCGCCTGCTTAGGAAAGCTTAGGCGGCTGTAGGGACCGCAGTTCGATCCCCGGCACCACATGCTGCGCCAGCCCTGCCCTCAGGGCAGGCTGAGCTGGCCATAAAAATAAATAAATAAACAAACGAAAGTTCTGAAACAAGAAAAAAAATTAAAAAATAAAAAATTCTTTTAAAAATTGTCTTAAAAAAAAAAGTTAGATCCATTTCTCCTCCGCTAGGTTGGCTAAATAAAAAGATAGATAAAAGTACGTGCCGACAAGAACGTGTGTGACGGAGCCAGAACCCTTACGCATTGCTGGTGGGAGGGTAAAATGATGTCACTCTGTGTCTTGCAAGTCCCAGTTGTTAAGTGTAGAATTCCCACATGACAACTCCCTGCCTTGCTGCATAGCCAAGAGAAAAGAAAACAGGCACCACACGCGTTCCTGGCAACATTGCCCACAGCAGTGAAAAGGTAGAAGCAGCAGCCCAGGGTGCCTCAGTGAGTGGGGACAGCGTGGTGGAGCTATGCAGGGTCCTGTCGCTCGGCTGTCAGCGCAGGCTGCTGCTGTGTGGGCTAGGGGCTGAGCACGCGGCAGGTGATGCCCCAATAACACTGCAGGATCCCATTTACGTGGTGGCTGGACCTGGGAGGCTGCCAGCCTGTGGCTCTCCTGGGCAGCAGTGGCCCCTGAGAGGGGTAGAAGAGAGGTCAGGGACCTCGGATGGGCATGGCCTTCAGGGGTGTGGTCTTTGGGGACATGGCTCCGAATGGGACTGTTGGGACCCTGGCTCCTTCCTCTCTCTCTCTGCTTCCCAGCCACCAGGGCCGGAGGACTTGCCAGCCCCGGAGCAGGTGCCGCAGAACAGCAGTGTTTCCTAAGCCAGCTGTGCTGGCCCAAGGAGAGTGTGCTCTCAGGGTGGCTCTGACAGCCCCGGATGGCACAGAGGGGGGCCTTTGCTCCTCGGTGTGTGGTTGGTTCCCTGGGCCACTGAGCGAGACCCGGCCACAGAGAAGAGGGCTGGGGCTGTAGCTCAACAGCGAGCGCTTGCCTAGCACGACGAGGTTCTGAGTTCAATGCCCAGTACCACATATAGAATTTACTGAGCCCGTGTGTGGAGAGATTTGACTTTACTGAAAGTCAGCGAGACCCGCAGCTTCTGTGTTGAGTCACAGGATGTTTTTTCTTCTGTATTTAGTATGTAGCTACCTAGCTACCGGGTCTACAGGCTCTCACTACATAGATCGGACTCAGTGATCCTCTTGTTTTCAGCCTTCCACGTGCTGGGACTACAGGCGTGCGACACCACACCCGGTCTCACTCACCATCTCAGCCCGCCCTGGGGGGGCAGAGCTGGCCTGCACACTGGGGCTCGGACCCCAGCTGCTGCGCCCTGCCTAAGCAGGCACTGTAGCCTGCTGAGCGAGCTGGCCGGCCCGGAACCACAGGATTTTAAAGGAACACTTGGAGCTGTTATCCACCTTTGAGCACAAGTCTCTGTGGTCATCAGGCCAGCCCTCCGCCCTGGGCATCAACCCCCTTCCTTGTGTTTCCACTGGGCTTTGGGCCAGCCAAGCAGCCCATGGTGAACAGACAACTCACTGGCCCACCGTGGTCATAGGCAAGAAAAGAAAGTATGCTGTGTGGTTTGGGGCTCTTGGAGCTGCTCATGGGTCTCCCCAGCGGCCAGCTCTGAGGGAGCGAAATTGGCTTGGGCCTACTTTCACAGCACCAGGCCTCCTGTGAGTCCCCAGTCCCACAGCTGCAGACTGTGAAGGCCCAGAGCCCGCCACTCCCTGGCTGCGGCTCCTCAGACTGATGTGGCTTTGTCTCCTGCAGAGGAGGAGGTGGCCCCAATGGCCTGCTCAGCCTCTGTGCCAGCCTCTCCGTGACCGCTCAGGGTCAGTCAGGGCCCGCGGCTCCCAGGAACCACACATTTCTGCTCCAGGACTGGAAGCAGCTCTGCCCTGGGAAACCCCGCAGCAGCATGGATTCCAAGCAGCATGAATGCATCCCAGGCTGGGGAGCAGTCTGACCGCTGCAGTGGGTCTCGGTGGTGCCCAAGCCCCTTGGTGTCACACTCAGCAAATGCTTTCTGGTGCAATATTGTGCCTAGTGTTCGACAGATATGTCCTTGTCACTACTCTGTGAGGGTAGTGTCGCTGTTTCCATCCTTGTTTTATAGATGAGGCAAAGAGAGGTGAAGACAGTTCACAGGAGCAGTAACTCCCTCCCTCCTTTCACTTCCAGCAGGTCCATAACTTGAATACTCAGCTGGACAGAGCACACTTGTACTGCTAGCACTCACCTAGCAAGACCCTGCCTTAGAGAGAGAGAGAGAGAGAGAGAGAGAGAGAGATTGAGAGAGAGAGCCCTCAGTGACATAGGTGCCTGCTTGGCAAGTGCAAGATTCTGAGTTCAATCCCCAGAACCAAAAAAAAAAAAAAAAAAAAAAAAAAAAAAAAAAAAAAAAAAAAAAAAAAAAAAAAAAAAAAAAAAAAAAAAAAAGTAAAAGTAAAACAAAATGAAAAACTTGAAAAAAAAATGTTGTGAGATAGGCAACATGAAAGCTACCATGCCCCTGCAGCTGATTGCCAACTGCAGCAGCAGATCTGAACCTGAGTTTGGGTGCTTCTGTAGAGCAAGAGGCCAGAAAGCTCTAAAGTCCAGAGCCCGAGCCGTCAGCCTCCTTGGGCAATAAATAGTCAACAATAAGCTGCGGGAGGGGCCGGCAAGGGAGGGCCCTGCAGAGCGCACTTGCCAGTTTTGACAGCCTCAGTCCTCCCACCCAGAGACTGCAAGCTCAGAACACAGACCTAGGACTCACAACCTGATGGGGGCACACCTTGTCATGCCAGCCCTGGGGAGGCTGAGTCAGGAGGATCGCACAAGCTAGAGGCCAGCCTGGGCTACTTAGGGAGTTCACGGCCAGCCTCAACTACATATTGAGACTTTCTAAAAGCCAAGAACAAAACAAAACACAAACAAGAAGCACAACCTGTAAGCCAGCAGCATAGCCAGGCTGGCTGGGCCATGTGGAGCCAGCCGCTGCTCGGCTGGTGTGGTCAGGGAGCCACAGCCCTGAGCTCACATGAAGGCTTCCCAGAAGGGCAGGGACCTCAGGAGCCTGGCAGAAGCAGATATAAACCATCCTGGCAGGGAAGCCTCAAATTATTCCTATAAATAAATTTTAAAATACAGGGTCCGGCATAGTCAGAGAGTGAGAGCCACTGCAAGGGAGCAGGGCACTGTGATTGAGCAGGGGCCGAGGAAGAACCTCAGGTAGGCCAGGCGCCAGCTCCGTCAGACACAGGCTCTAAAACAGCTGGGCTCTGTTGGAAGGAAGGAGCTTGAGGGTATCTGCAGGGCTAGCAATCTACAGCATGGTCCTCATAGATTTATAAAGAACATTTGAGAGCCAGGTGTGGTGGTGCATGCCTGTAACCCCAGCACCCACTCGGGAAGCTGAGGCAGGAGGATCACTGTGAGTTTGAGGTCAGGCTGGGCTACAAAGTAGGCTCAAGGCAACCTGAACTACATAGTGAGACTTTGTTTCAAAAGATTAAAGACAAAGAAAGAGAAAGAAAGAAAGAGAGAGAGAGAGAGAGAGAGAGAGAGAGAGAGAGAGAGAGAGAGAGAGAGAGAGAAGGAACATTGGAGCTGAGTGTGGGGGCACAAGCTAGAGGCAGGAGGATCACCCTGAGGTCCAGGTTGGCCTAAGCTACATAGTGAGTTCAAGACCAGCCTGAACTACATAGGGAAAATCCGTGTTAAAAACAAAAACAAAAACAAAACAACAACAAAAAAAACTTTTTGGAAGAAAGTTTATGATTTAATCAGGGATCAAAAATGTAAAGCCTTCAGGGACCAGATAGGTAACAGAAAGAAGTCAAAAGGCTAGGGAAACAGCACCCTGGTCACCTACACAGCTTCGTCTGCAGCGCACCAGCAGATGGTGCCAGGCTTTCACCATGTTGATGAGTTGCACAGGCTGGACCTTGTGACCCTCCTGCCTCAGCCTGCCAGGGTGCTAGGATTATTAATGTATCTGACTGCCTGGCTTTGAGTTTCTTTTTATGGTGATCAAATACACATAAAATCACACTGACCACTGCAATCAATTTATTTTTTTTTATTTTTTATTTTTTTCTTGTTTCAGAACCTTTGTTTATTCACTCATTTTTATGGCCGGCTCAGCCCACCCCGAGGGCAGGGCTGGCGCAGCATGTGGTGCCGGGGATCGAACCGCGGTCCCTGAAGCCGCCCAAGCTTTCCCAAGCAGGCGCTTTAGACCACTGAGCCATCCTGCCGGGCCTGCAATCAATTTAAAGTGCTCAATGCAGCAAAAACTTAGGACACTCAGGACACTTGGGGCTCCCCACCTGGCCCTCTCTCTAGTCCCTCAGATTTTGTACCACCCTAAAAGGAAGCTGAATGTCCTGGGATGCCTCTCTGTCTCCTCCCCTCCACCCCTGGCACCACCTGCCTGCTTGCTTCCCTTCAGATTGGCCCCGATAGCTCATCTTCTTATCAGTGGAATCCTACAATAGCTATCCTTGTGTACCCAGCTGTTTGTCTCCCTTAGCATGTTTTCATACTTTTATCTCGCACGCGCTTGCTTCTTTTTGTGGTTGCATAGTACTCTGTCACATAAATATACCTATTTACCTTTTCATCAGTTGATTTATTTATTTAGGGTTCTGGAGATTAAACCCAGGGCCTTTGTCATGAGCTACCCCTCCCCAGACCCTCCTTTACTTTTTTAAGACAGGGTTTCACTAAGTTGCTAAGTTACCCAGATTGGGTAATTGAACTTTCTATCAGCCTCCCACCATGCTGAGATTACAGGTATGCACTACCACACCACCAGCTGCTATTTTAGGTCTGTGTGTGTGTGTGTGTGTGTGTGTGTGTGTGTGTGTGTGTGTATGTGGGACCAGGGTTTGAACGCACAACCTTGTACTTGCCAGGCAGGCACTTGTGCCATGGAGCTATCTCCCCAACCCCACAAGCTGCTATTTTAGAATTTTTTTTTAAACCAAGAATCAAACCTAGGAACTTGCACGTGTCAGGCAGGCACTTATGCCACTGAGCTATCTCTCTGGCCCATGCTATTTGCATTTTCTTAAGAAAATTATTTATTTATATGGCTGGCTCAGCCTGCCTTGGTGGAGGGGCTGGCACAGCATGTGGTGCTAGAGATCGAACCATGGTCCCTGTGGTTGCCTATGTTTTCCTAAGCAGGTGCTTTAGATCGCTGAATCATCTCGCCAGCCCGCTATGTGCATTTTTAACATTGTATCTTTTAGTTTTAGTTGCAGTAGAGGTCAGCACACTGATGGGCACCTGTCACTCCAGCTGCCGGAAATGGAGGGAGAGAGATCACCTGAGCCGAGGGATCCCAAGCTGGTCCAGACAACAGAGTGAGATTTTATCTGTTAAATAAAAGTGAAATACATCCCTGTAGCCAACTAGCACTTTCAAATCAAAGTGAAAAAGGTCGTGAGTTTGAACCCCAGTCCCGGAAAAAAAAAAAAAAAAAAAAAAAAATCAAAATGGGAACTTGCATTTCAAGATAGAAAAAGGCCTGACACCTCCCACTACATTTCCCCCAGTAACATTTTTTATCTCCCATCCCCAAACCCCAAGGGAACCTGCACCGCACCCAGCAGCAGCTCTGACATTGTTGGGGGGTGGGTCTCCCTCCAATGCCAGGTGTGGGGTGAATTCACCTCCCCAGCTGGACTCTTTTTCCCAGCATCCACTTGAGCAACCACTGGCCATGGGCAGAGCGGTGGGGCTGCAGCTGTGGTGGCTGTAGCACATGGTGATCCTGAGCTCTGCAGCTGCTCTCAGAGATCTTGTGCTGAGGCCTAGGGGTGGGAGGGACCCTCAGAAGTCCTCCTCATAGGCTGCACCGGTCCTTGTTACCTGCAGGGTCACCTGCCCAGCAGCAGTACCTGCTCTCAACCTGTCTCCTTCCCATGACCCCTTCAGCTGATCGAGGTCAAAGGCCACATCTCCCGCCGAGGGAGGCGTGCTGTGACGCTGCCCAACATCACAGGACTCCGGACACCTTTCCTATGACCCTACTTTTCCTTTTAAAAAGCGACGGGCCGGCGGGGCAGGCGAGCTGAGCCTCGTGTACCTCCTCCCGGAGCTCCCGCGTCCCGAGCCGCCACTGCCAACTCCGCCAAGTGCAGAGCCCACAGCAAACTTGTATCACCGCACCCAACCGGTCGGGGCGCAGGCCACCGAGCTGGCTCCCAGGGAATGCGCCCCTGCGCGGCCACCCACCGTCCCCAAGGTCCCCAAGGCACCTGCGGCCTCGGCTCCCAGGGAAGCCGCCCCCACATCCCCAAGTGCTCGAGATGGCTGCGTTCCGGGGATCTGATGCGTCTTCGGGCTTGGGGACTTAGGGTGCGGCTCTCCAAGACCGGGGTGAGAGGGGGCGGGGGGGCGGGGTAGGGGAACCGGCGGCGCCGGGAGCTGCACGGCCCGCGCCCGCCGCGGCGCTGCTCCCCCCGCCTGGTGCAGCTGGCGCCCGGCGCGTGCGCACTGAGCCCCGGGCGTGCGGCGCACGGGCTTTGTGTGTGTGTGTGTGTGTGTGTGTGTGTGCGCGCGCGCGCGCGCGTGTGTGTGTGTGTGCATGTGTGTGTGTGTGTGCGCGCGCGCGCGTGAGTGTGTGAGTGCGCGTGTGCGCGTCTGGGTCGAGAGAGCGGGCGGGCGCGAGTGTGGCCGCCGCGGAGCGCGAGCAGCAGCCGGCGGGCGCGCTCCCCAGCCCCTGTCGGCGCCGGAACCATGTCGGGCAGGTCGGTTCGAGCCGAGACCCGGAGCCGCGCCAAGGATGATATCAAGCGGGTCATGGCGGCCATCGAGAAAGTGCGCAAATGGTGAGCGCGCCCGCGCCGCCGCGAGTGCCGGGACCCCGAGCCCCACCGGAGCCGAGCCGGGCGCAGCACCGCGGGCCGCGGGCCCCGAGTTGGCGACGGGCGACGGCGGCGCGGGCCGGGTCACCTGCGCGGGGCGGGGGCCGCGGGCTGCCCAGGTGGCGCTCGCGCTGTCGCCCACCTGGCGCGCGGGGGGCGGCGGGGGCCGCGGGGGGCGCGGCGCCGGCGCGGGAGGGGTCTGCGGCCCAGAAGCCATTTCGTTGTGTGCGAGTCACATGCAGGCGGCTTCCCGCGCGCCGGGGCCG
Organism: Myocastor coypus; assembly: GCA_004027025.1. Classification (NCBI taxonomy): domain Eukaryota; kingdom Metazoa; phylum Chordata; class Mammalia; order Rodentia; family Myocastoridae; genus Myocastor; species Myocastor coypus. The sequence goes on along the minus strand of PVJA010035744.1, from coordinate 3,199 downwards.
CGGTGCCGGCGGTGGCGGCGGCGGAGCGCGAGCTCCATTGTGCGGCCCCGCGCCCCGCGCCCCGCGCCTGGCCCGGCCCGGCGCCCCCGAGTCTGCGGAGTTTGCGGAGCCCCCGCCGTTTAAATTTAGCGCTTTGGGCTGCCCAGAGCCAGAGTTCGCGACGGGGAGGGAGCTGGGGGCGCGCGGGGCACCCACGTCCCACCCGGGCGTCTGCGGGCGCGGGCTGCCTGTCCCGGGGGTCCCGAGCTGGCCCTGGCCCGCCTGTGCCAGCCCCACCTGAGGCCGCGGTTGTTTTGCACACAGAGCCCTGTTTTTGTTCTCGGCACGGGGGCGGGGGGCTCCCCGAGACCCTGGGGGGCTGCGCGTGGCTTCCACGCGCGAAAGCGAGCGCGGCCGGCGTGGCCTCTTTTTGCAGGGGTGGGGCGGGACGCTAGCCTGGCCGCGGCGGGGTTGCAGTCGGAGGCAGCCCCAGGGCCAGGCCCCGGGCCGAGCCGATCACCCCCATTGGGTCGGACTTGCTCAAAACTCCCCGCTCTCTGATTTCAACTTTATTATTTTTTTTTTTCCCACGGCTTCACTAGGGTCTGGGAGGGGGAGGAGCAGCCGCCACGGTGTCAGCGCCCACGAGCTTGTCCTGACCCATTATTTAAAGCCTCCGTGCCGGCCAGGCCCAGACATGCTGTTTATATTTGGGGGTGTCATTTCTTGAGGAGCGCCCGGATCTCTACAAACCAAGGAGGGTCTGCCTCCGGTCCGGCTGGCGGTGTCACAAGTTAGCTGTCCTCTCCGAGTCAAATCCAACAAAAAAAGGCGAGAGGGAAATCAATAAAGTCCACGTGCTCCGGGGCCTCCTATGGAAAGGGCCGCTGCAGTGGCCGGATGCCCGGCCGTGGGCAGGGTTTGGCTCCAACGGGACAAAGAATTTTCACAACCCTGAGAGGGGAGGCTTTCCAAAGTTGAGAGTGAAGGCCCGGGTGCTGTGGGGGGGTTCCCCTGCTGCCCCAGACCGGCCCAGGGGCCAACTGGAGCCATTTAAAAATGGCAGAAACAGCTGCAGGCCAGAGCACGTCCTGGAAAACAGCCCGCCATCCCCTCTTGGCTGGTGGGACTCCCTGGTGAAGGTTGGGGTGGTCTCAGCCCCTGTGTGAAGAAAGAACTGGGGTCTAGGCCTGGGTCCCCTGTGTCTCCCTGGTTTGTGAGGTGGGAAGCCCCCAGGCAAGCTGTCTTTCTCTTTTCTGCTCTTGGAGGCGTGGTGGGGCCTCCCGCCCCAGGTTGCAGCCCCTGCCCAGCCTCCTGTGTCTGTGACAGCTGTGCCTGGGGCCACCAGCTGCACTGCGAAAAGGGCAGATGGAAGGCTGGTGCCCTGGGACAGAACTAGTCACCCAGGCCTGGGCCTGGGAGGGGGAGATGGCCCACCTGTCCCTGTGTGTGGGAAACAGGCAAGCTCAGGCTTGGGGTCTCTGGGCTGGACTTCCTGTGACCTTGGAACCGAGGAGCTCATTTCTCTAACCCGGCTGTTAGGACAGCTCAGGTGCACTCCAGTGTGCTGTCCCTATTGTGAGAGGGACTTTAGAAACTTGCTTGGCTTTGCCTTTTTGGAGGGATGGAGGGTGTCCCTTTTAAGCTGCTTCTTTAGGACCAGGGTTTCTCCAGCCCCAGAGAAGCCCAGCCTGTGCTTTTGGATTGGGTCGGGGTTGTTTATTAACTGTGACCACCAGCCATCCATTTCACCAAGGGTAGGGGTGTGTGGTTGCCCGATTTAGCAAATAAAAATACAGAGCACTCAGTTAAATTTGTATTTCAGGCAAACAAGAAAATAAGTTTTAAAAATAAACCTTACTAGCCAGGTGCGGTGGCTCATTCCTGGCATTCAGGAAGCTGAGGCAGGAGGATAGCTGGCTACATAAAGGCATGTGGCCCAGTGGTAGAACACATGCTTAGTGTGCACAAAGCCCTGGGTTTGAACCCCACCAAAAAAAAAAAAAAAGGTTTCTTAGTAGAAAAGTATAGCTCTGCCTCTTTCTCCCTTATTTCTTCCATCAGGAGAGAGGGTTCCATCTGGCCTCAATTTTTTTTTCTCTCTCTCTCTTTTTAAAGGATATCCTGGGGACTGGGGAGATAGCTCAGTAGAATAAGCACTTGCCTGGTGAGTGCAAGGGCCTGAGTTCAATCCCTGGCCCCATCCCCCACCCCAATATCCTAGGCCATATTTGAGATCAATTTATGGCAGAAAATTACCCACTTACCTGAGATGCCCATGTGAGCAGATGGCTGTATTTTACCCTGAGGAGAGCTGGGGTGTCAGGTATCCCCACTGCCCCTATGCTGGGGGTGGTCCCAGCTTCTGAGCCCAGGTACCCCAGCATCCCCTCCCCGCTCCCAGCCCTGCCATGTGCTCCATCACCACCACGGCCTCTGATCTTCTGTCCCATGCCCTAGCAGAGCAGGTGGCAGGAGAGGGCTAAGGGAAACAAGATGGGGGGGAGGTCCCATTGAAGCGACCGGGCTGGAGGGGGAGAGGTGAGGCTGGGGAGGCAGCACTGGAGGTTTGAACCTCAGGGGACCTGGCACACGCCCTCTGGGGCTTGTAGGCCCAGGCCTTGTTAGGATGCAGCCAGCATCAGCCAGGCCTTCTGGGGAGCCTGCAGGCCTCAGAGTCACTTAGGCAGTGCAGGACCCCAGCATGGTCTCCTTGTTTGGTCCTTCTCATTTCTGTAAGAGCCCGTGCTAGGAGGAACTGTTGGGAGATAGCCTGGGTCGGGGAGCTTCTTGCTTTGTCACAGGAGCCAGGTCTAAAGTCTGACCAGGGCCCATCAAGGCAGGGAGGGCGCAGAGGGTGCCTAGTGGTGGTGGAGAATCCCAGCGGCACCTGCAGGGCCAGAGACTGGCGGGAGCTGCCATGAGCCACCTGGAGCAGTCTGTGGCCCCTCCCCCCTGCACAGGCCCTGAATCAAGGTTTTTTTTTTTTTGTCCTTTTGAGACAGGGTCTCGATATGCAGTTCAAGCGGGCTGTGAGCTCACTTTTGTAGCCCAGGCTGGTCTTGAACTCGCATCGATCCTCCTGCCTCAGCCTCCCGAGTGCTGGGATTACAGGCGTGCGCCGCCATGCCCGGCAAATTTTATTTATTTATTTAGCCTTTTTGAGACAGGGTCTCGCTATGCAGTTTAGGCTGGCCTTGAGCTCACTTTTGTAGCCCAG
>PVJA010035743.1:0-21612 GCA_004027025.1 Myocastor coypus | reverse complement strand
ATATTTTTTTTTGTCTTTTTGAGACAGGGTCTCGCTATGCAGCTCAGGCTGGCCTTAAGCTCACTTTTGCAGCCCAGGCTGGTCTCGAACTCGCACCGATTCTCCTGCCTCAGCCTCCCAAGTGCTGGGATTACAGGCGTGCGCCACCACACCCGGCTATATGAAATATTTCAGAGCCTCTAATTCAGCTCTCTTTCCAATGCTAGAGGAAATTCCATACACCAATAGGGCATGGTTTGCAGACAAATATAATAAAATATTCCAGTATTTGGAAGTCACCACTTTTCCATTAAAAATGGTTACATTAGCGATGGAACTCTAGGAATGTAGGGCCAATAATCTAGAGCTTGGAATACTTGCTATTTAATGTAAAATAAAGTGTTAATTAAAGGATAAACTATAAGAAACACTTAAAAATACTTTTTTAGGGAAGAGTCTACAGGCTGTTCAGTGTCTCACTACTAGATTAGACTTCTAGTGATTCATGTGTTTACAGCCTCCCAAGAGCTGGGAATATAGGCATGTACCACCACACGCATACTCAGTTGCCATCTCTGTGTACCCCTGGGGTGGGGTCAGCATGGCAGTCCTGAGGATCAAACCCCAGGGCCCCTGCACCTGTTTGCCAGTGCTTTAATCTGCTGAGATATTCAGCTGGCCCATATAAGAAAGTGTTAACTTGAAGCTTATAAAGATATTAATTCCAACAGTAAACAATTGATTTAGGGAAGGAAGATCTTATCATTGACATTATTCAAAATTGCAAGTGCACAGTGATAATACACTTAAGCCTGATTTTTAGTTAATTTTGTTTTAAATCTGTCCACAGTAGTGCATGCTTGATTTACCTGCATTTGAGTAAACTAGTGTCCCTCTGTTTTGGCATGAGAATTCCAGTTGCTCTACATTACTTGGTAGTGCATGGTTTCCTTTTTCTTTTCCTTTTCCTTTTTTCATTTTAGCTTTTCTGTTGGTGTATGGTGATGTTACAATGTAATCTCACTTTTTTTGCTTAATGATCAATCATGATGGGAATATTTTATATGTTGATTGCCTATGTGTATGCAGTTTTTCGTGAAATGCCTAAGTCTTTTGGCAGTTTTAAAATTGGATTCATGCCAGCATACAGCTCATTGGCACTGGGCCTACCTGGCAAACACAAGGTCGTGAGTTCAAGTCTCAGTACAAAAAAAATACTGTGAGTTGAACTTTGGCTGGAGAGATACCTCATCAGTCTAAGTGCCAGCCTGCTAAGTGCAAGGCCCGGGGTTTGATCCTCAGTACAGCATGCTGTGCTGTTCCCATAACAAGCTGGCCACCAAAACTGGGCATGGTGGCACATTTCTGTAATCTTAGTGCTGAGGTGGCTGAGACAGGATGATCACTGAGTCTGAGCTGGACAGCAAGACTCTGTATCAAACAAACAAACAAACAAATTGGATTCTCTCCTTTGTTTAGTTTTGAATGTTATTTGCATTTGTGCATGTGAATCCTATGTTGGAGGCAAATTAAACATCATTTCCCAGTCTGAATTTTCTATTCTTATTTTAAAAGTATCTGTCACAGATTGTCTTATATTTTTATAAAGCTCATTTTGTTAATTTTTTCTTTCATTGCTCTTTACTTTGGCATAATACTTAGAATAGAATTGCTTAACATATGGTCAGAAGTGGGCATGGTGGTGCATGCTTATAATTCCAGAACTTGGGAAGGTGAGGCAGGAGGATCAGTGCAAGTTCGAGACCAGCCTAGGCTACAAAAGTGAGCTCAAGGCCAGCCTGAACTGCACAGCGAGACCATGTCTCAAAAATTAAAAAAAAAAATATTAGGTGAGAAATGTTTTCTTTGTTTACCTCTAAAAGTCTTACATTTTGTTTTATAGTTAGTTTTGAATAAACTTTTGTATTAAGTGTGAAGTTTGAGTCAAAATGCATGTATATATGGATGTTCAGTTGTTCCAACACCATTTGTTGGGAAGATTGTTCTTCTTCTACTGAATTGCATTCATACCTTTGTCAGGGGCAATTGAAACTCTTCCTTATTCTCACCTTGTATAATTCTGCAGCAAAAAGACTGTCACAACTTCATATTTTGATTTGAACCATGAAAATTAATGAAGCTCTTTGTAACAATAACATATCAATTTGCCATATATATGTAGGTCTATTTTAGACTTTCTACTCTATTCCATGTGTATTTATCCATTCACCTATACACATCATCCTTTTTAGCCTGGCCTTATCATTAACCTTTAAGATAAGATGACTCACTCCTCCAACTTTATTCTTCTCAAAATAGTTTTGCTTTTCTGGTTCTTTTGTCTTGCCACATACATGTTACAAAAATGTTATTAATATTTACCAGAAAAACTTTTGTAAATTGACTGAGAGCTCTGATGTACACATTACTTAGGGAATAAATAACATGAGAACAGTATTCAGTATTCAGATCCATGAACAATATATATCTTCCATGTATGTGTGTCATACTTTGTTTCTCTGATATAAATTTTATAGTTGAGAGCATATAGCAGCATAAGTATTTTGTTAACTATGCACCATTTTAAAACTACATTAAATACTTTTCTTCATATCTTGTTTTAATTACTCAGTGCTAACATCCTGCCATCTTGTTTAACATATCTCATACTTTTAGCACCATTTTTAAATTCCTGAGAAATTTGTACATAGATTATATTATCTCGGAATATAGGTACTGTGTGTATTTTTTTCTTTCTTTTTATTGTTGTATGAAATACTTTTTTGAGTCCATATATAAAAGCCTAAATTTATCACACAAGTTGTTCTCTCAGGTTGTGATTACGTCACATGCAAGAGGATGGGTTGTTTGAAAGTGAAGCATACAAAGCTTAAATATTGACTGTAGTAGTAGCCAAGCTTGGCACTTAATATCCTCATTGACCGTCCTGAGTAAATTTAGCCTAAGAGGCTCATGTAATGTAAATTTGTTTAATACTAGAGTTTGAAAGAAATGCTAAACAGTCACATTTAAAATAAGGTCCCAGGGCAGGCAACATAGCTCAGTAGCCTAAAACTCCTGCTTAGTCAAGCTTATACAAGCTCATAGATCCAGCAGAATATGCCACACCAGCCCTACTCCCAGAGCTGGCTGAACCAGCCACAAAATCAATCAATCAATAAACAAACAAATAAACAAAATAATGTAAGGCTCCATATACTAGTGAGAATACATTTTTACTTGTCTGAGCATACATTAATTTTATTTTATTTATTTATTTTGCATTTTTGAGTATAAGAGTGTACAGGTTCTCACTACACGGATTAGACTCATAATAATCCTCCTGTTTTCAGACTTCTGAGTGCTGGGATTACAGATGTAGGCCATCATGCCCAGTCTCAATCACCTTCTCAGCAGGCCCCAGGGGCAGGGCTGACACAGCGTGCTGGGGAGCAGTACTTGATTTTGGGCTCTGACTAAACAAGTGCTTCAGTTCACTGAGTTATCTGGCCAGCCCAGAGTAATTATAAACACATGTGAGAAACAGGTCAAATTCAATGGCAAATTCTAGCTCTCAGGCATCATACTTTTATCAAACATTTCTCTTTTAAAAATTCCTATACTTATTACTTTCAATTGTCTGGTGATAGTTTCCAATAGGTAGTATTCCTCATTTGTTTCAATCTATAACTTTTAAAATTATTTTTATACTCATTGTGACATTTGCACAGCTAGTAGAATTCTGTTTCAGATAGCTCATCCATTTTAAAGTTTGTATTGCTATGTCCGCTATTCTTGTGAGAAACTTTAACACTGAAATAAAATAATGATAATTTTTTATTGGAAAATCTCACGTATAATTCATTTTTTTTTCAAAAATGATCAATTCATTTTAAGTAGAAGTTAATTTTGTCAGTAAAAGTTGTTAAATATTTATTGTATATCAGAAAATTTTGCAGAAAACACAGCCAAAAATGTTTTCAAAACTGTCACTAGTTTGACTCATACTTCTGAATAGATACCATATACATACTTGGTAGTGACAAAGAAAAATTCTTCCTTTATAAAGTATATTTGAGAAATATTTTACACAGAAATGGGGTGCAGTGTGGTATTTCTACACATGCATTCCACATGAACTGGCGAAATGCCACTTACCTTTGTCTCTCCTTTCTGTATGCTACATTCAAGTTGACATTTTTAGCTTTTACATAGGAATGAGAAACTGTAGTGCCTTTTTCTTTCAAATGATTTCTTTCTTTCAAATGCTAGGACTGATATTATAACACATATATGGACTTTGAAACTCTGTGCATTGAATGTCTATGACTGATGACTTTAATGAATGCTTAAGAACTTATTTAAACTAAACAAATAATTAGTCTCAATTACAGAAGTGTAAATTTGGCTCTAATTAATGAATATACCAAGCTTTACACATTGGTTTAAGTGTAATTGATCTTAGGGCCACCAAGATCAATTTAAGGTTGGCAACATGACAACAAAGAGGAAATGACTCAGCTGTTAGAATACTCACTACTAGAAAGATTAATTGGTATGTTAGTGATAAGGTAGCAGCTGTTTGATTTAATAATGATATCCTCATATTAAGAGGCCCCAATCTAGGATCACCAACTTAAAACTTTTGATTGTATACAATTAGGATGTCAAATATACGCTTTTGAAGGAATAGTTATCACATTCTTTTGTCGTTCTTCCCTTTTTCACTTCTTTTTCATCATTTAAAAACAGAAAAGCATAGTAGAGGGGGCCACTAAGAGTTCTACTTTATGTATTGTAATAATCTTGCTTAACTATGTTTTGTAGGCCTAGATGTGACAAGTCAAGAAGCTTCTATTAAAAACACAATGACTGGTTGCTCTCTAGCATTTCTCCATTTGCTCCACTGCTAGCAAAAAAAAAAAAAAATGCTTTTGTTGTTATGCTAACTTCTCCCTACTCTGGTGGCAAAATTATGAAGGAAAAAAAGGCATTCCTGTTATGTCCATATAGTTCTTCTATTGTGGAGACCTTCTAGTTCTCTGAAAGATGAGATAGAAAGCTGACATCATCTTATGATACTGAATGGTGGGAAAAAGCCAAGGCGATGATGCATTCATTTCATGTAAGTGTGGGAAGGATCACAGGCTGAGGGAGACAGGCACTGGGAGTGGATCCAGAGAACTCGAAGTAGCTGGTGCAAGTGGGGCATTGAGACAATATTATGGCGTGACTTAGTCCTTTTTCTGAATAGTAATCTACGTTGCTTCCCCCGACATCTTAACCTCAGACAACCATCTCAATTAAAAGATTTTGAACATGAAAGGTGTCAAACAAAATGAAAATTTTTCAAAATGTCAAAGAAAATTGTCGAATGAGGGACAGGAGTAGCATGAGACCAGAGTGGAGGAAAGTGATAAAGACTCTTTGTGGAAATTAAGCCCCAGAAAACTGGGGCAAAAATCAAAGCAATATTACAGGCAGGGATGAGGTAACAAGGCATGAAGATAATCATAAGGAGCTGGAGTCTGAGGCAAGAAAAAAGGCAAGGCGGGTTAAGAGGTTTAAGGCAAAGGATGACCTACTTAGAAAAAGATCTGTTCAACAGCCAGACTTTGGACTGGAGGGAAAATAGTGAGAAGCCTAAGAGTAGGTTGCGTTTGTCAGAGAAGAACTCAGTCCAAGCAAATAAAAAAATTCTAATTATGACAAATTATGTGGAGATTATTAAATTAAAAAATAATATGAAAGAATATTTCCTATTTACATTTTTAAAATGTTGTTTTATCAGAGTTACTCATCATATATCAGAATTTAATTGCTGTTATGTTGCATAGTACAATCTCTTTTAGACTCTGGAGAGTATATTCTAAGCCTATCAACATTCCGAAAGAGACAGACTTTTAAATCTTGTACATATATAAAAGATCAAGCTAACCCTATGTACTGTTGGAACTTCTTTGCCATGTACCTGAGAGGACATTTTAAAGAGAAGAGTAAAATATGTATGAAAAAGCTTCTAAACATCTGTTAATTCAGGTAATTACAAAGCTCCAATGTTCTAAATAGTAGAAGCATCCTTTCTGATACTTCATATGTATTAGTAATTTGATAAATAATGCAGTAGATCCGTATGCATGAATTCTATAGCCAAATTAGCTGATTGAATACTAGCTCTGCTATTTTTATCTGTGTAAGGATCCTAAAACTCTCACTTTTGTCAATTGGAAAATGTGTTACTAAGAATGTCTACCTCATAAAATCATTACAATTTATTATGTATTTACAAATAGACATATATGACTACGTATGTTTATGTAAAATAACAAAAACTTATTCAATATTATCGTATTTATTAGTCATTCCTTACTAAAGAAGCAGATTTAATGCACAGCATATAAATCTATAAGAATTTCGAAGATTGGCTTAGAGTGTCTGTCTATGTACTGGAAATTTGATGGATCCAGGCAAAATTCTGGAGCCCACTGGAGTGTGCTGTGTGAATCTGTATCAGCAGGCAAAAGAGTTTGCAACGGAAGGCTAACAGGTCTGGGCTAGAGGTGAAAAAGTACCCTGAAAGGCATCTTTACTGATCATATAAGTGATCCTTCCTCCTTCCTTTCCCTATCACATTATTCTGGTAACAGTCCTAAGTAGGGTTGGTCTTCCACACCCAGAGCTATGTTGAGCCAATGTAGTTGGGTGATACTTTCTAAATTGACACAGTCAGTTATCTATCACATTACCAATGCTATAAATAATATTTGCCCATCAATATTTGTAATAATACTAATGATAATATCAAACCAATACTAATCTTGGTAATAGTATTAATATTATGTACTGTCACCCAATTACTCCTGCCATTTTCTCTCCCTTACAGTCAAACTAAAGACCTATGCTTATTCTTTTTTTAATGATATTAGAACAGGGTATACAGAGTGTACAAGGTCTCAGTAGGTAGGTTAGACTTGCAGTTTTCTCCTGTATTAAACCTCCCAAGTCCTTGGATTACAGGCGTGGATTACAGGTGTGTGCCACCCACCATGGCCACCTTGTCTCAATCTTAGTCTCAGCGAGTCCCAGGGGTGGGCATGGGCCAGCCACCCCTGAGATGAATCCCAGCCTCTACACTCTGCCAAAGCAGACACTTTAGTCTGCTGAGCTACCTGGCTAGCCTTCCCATGCTTGTTGTAAACCTAATTCAATTTGAGTTTCAAAGCCTAATTTCCAACTTAACTGTTCTTAGCTGTTCTCAGTGACTTCTACCTTGCTAAATTCAATCCAGTCCTTTCTGTCTTAATCTTATACTGAGCTGTGAGCAACCATTTGTCAGCTGTTCCCACATATATTTGTCTATCCATTTTTTAGAATGTAGCACCTGAAGCTAATAGTTGCTGTTTCTTGGACATCTTTACTGATATTGTCTGTTCTTATGGATCGTAATGATGAAGAAAGTACTTTCATTCCTTGGTCTTCTTAGCTCACTTCCTTAATGACTTCACTTAGTACTGTAGTTTTCAATGCCACATGACTGCTTACTGTTGGCTAGTTAATATTTTCATTTCTGGTTTGGCTCAGAACTTCCAGACTTCCACCTGTAACTCTACTCATTTTATCTCTTGGATCACTCATGGATAGTGAAACTTTTAAATATCCAAAAGCTGTGATTATTAGCTTCAAAGCCAATTCCACACATCACTTTTCCATGAGTCTTTGCATTTCCATAACCCTGATCATTCAGAATAGCTGAAAGTCATTCTTCACTCCTCTTATTCTGCCTGTTCTACATCAAACCGTCCTCACCTTCTGTTATCTTGACCTTCATAGTATATCCAGATGGTGACCGCTTCTTACTACATATACTGCTAGCTCCCTGCTCTGAATCACCATCATTTCACTTCTGAATTTTAGTAGTGACATCTGGTCTGCCTGTTTCTGCTCTGCCCTCCCCTTTCTGAGCTATTCCCCACATCGAAGCCAAATGTCAGTAAAACCACCTCAGTCTTCTCCTTGAAATCGGTCCTGCAGTGGATCCTTAGTACACTTAGATTTGGAAGAGTCATTATTTATATGGCCTCTTATGAAGTTGCCAAAACTAGCTTCCATAGCTTTTCTTATGTTATCTCGGCTTTCCTCATCATTCAAAGTACTCTAGCACCTCCTCACTGCCCTGAAACATACACTCATATTAAGGTATTGAACTTTTTCCCTCTGTTTAAGATGATTTTCCCATACAAAGCCCATGGTTTTTTTTCCTTTTCATATCTCTGCACAAATATTAGTCTTTGAATATGACTTTTCCTTTAGTAACAAAACTGTAACTTTCCAACCCGACACTACTACCTCTGACACTTCTCATCCCCCATGCACTGTTAGAGAACTTAGCATATCTTAGCATATCTTTGCATATTTTACCAAGTTAATTTTTACCTGATTTCTCATATAAGAGCTATTCAGGTAGGAAACATTTTCATTTACTGTTTAGATCAGTACCTTTCACGTGGGAGGCATTCAATAACTGTGTACTGGATGAATGTGTAATTGAATGAGAGTTGTATTTTTTTCATCCTTATAAATATTGTTGAAAGTTTTCCATAAATTCAGATGTCACACAGGATATGTACCTGACACAGAAAAAAGAATATTTTCTGGAATTTCATTTGCTATGGATGCATAGGTCAATGTCAAACTTAAAGAACATAGCATCCAATGTTCTTATTTAGAATGCCCCCTCTTAACTCACTAAATATTGCTTTCTGGTCAAGTGCTTTCTGCACTATCTGAGAAATTTTTCCTCTTTGGTCATTCTTGTATACAGTGATTTCCAATTCTTAAGGACTAGCTTGACACTTATTTTTCCTATTATACAATATTACCATCATACCTTGTTGTTTCACGTGCTCCTACGTACTTATATAATTATAAACTGTAATTAGTTTCTAGCAAGATTCTTAAGAGTCTGGAAGAAAGTAACTTAAAAGGAGACAAATGAGTTGATCTCACAAACAAAAAATAATACATACTAAAAAGCTATTGCAAAAACATGTTTTAAGAACTAATGATTGTACAGTACTCTCTTTTTTGATTACTTTCTTATGAATAAACAAAATTCTTTACCTTGGATGTTATAACTATTAGCTATTTGGTTATGCATAAAACATATGACCATATAAAGATTTTATAAACATAATATATTACATATTAAGAAAATAGTCATATATTTCCTGAATCAAATGATCAAACTGGAAAAAAGTGGTGGCCACCTAGCATGTGTATAATCCTTATTTGTTAAAATGGGAGTTCATAAATGATATTCATTAAAAGATTCATTCACCTTCCAACTATTTAACTGTTACTTTACACAGTTTATTTCTTACAATTGCATAGTATGTACACACATTAAAGATGAAAATGGCTTTGTTTTTGTCCAAAATTTAGGAAACCCAAATAAAGCTTGTGCTAATGAAAGACCTTTAACTTTCCTCTTTGTGTTTAATGACCATTACTACTAAGTTACGCTTTCTGCTTATTCAGGATCCTAGAAGCACAAACCATCTTTTTGTTGAAAAAGAAAAGCAAAACAAGCCTGAAATATTAGCTAAGGAAAAGCAAAAATATCCGTCAATTGAAATTATTTGTTTACCCTCAGAAAACCCCCATAGATATTAGTAGTCAGTCTGATTTTTTCCCCTTTTCCCTCCCTAGGTAACTAATTATTGAGTTTATATACTTGGCTATTCTAGAGCTACCATATGAATGAACTTCTGTATCATGTCTTTCACTTACTCAGATTCATTCACATTGTACTCTGTGCCAATACTTTATTTACTTACATAGCAGAATAATATTCCCTTGCATGAATATATTTTTATTTATTTTTATCTACATATGAATGAACTTTTAACTTATCTTTATTTAGAAGCTATTATGGAAAATATGGTTATGAACACCTATATGCAAGGTTTTGTATGTACATTTTTTTCTGCCTCTCACTGGAAATATCGGAGTAAGTCTTTGTTGAACAAAACATCTTCATCATCTCTGGGGCCATCAGTAGAAAAGATGGCAAGTGCATGCCTCGCAAGCTCAAAGTCCTGAGTCCAGTCCCTGGTACCACAAAAAAAAGTAGGAAAGATGGAAATTATTCCCCTCAGAGCACATGCTGTGTACCAGCTTCTGTCCCAGGTATGCATATACACACACACTGATACTATGCCACTGACTTGACTAATGATTGCCATCACTGTCCATATTAAAAAGATGAGGTACAAACTGGAAAAGTAACTTTCTTCCAGCCCCATAGATAATGTTTAGAGAGGCAGAGCACGAAACAAAAAAGGGCCTAGTTCCTTTTGTCATCCATGCTAGACTCAAAGAGACAGATGGCATGGTCAGGAATATGAGGGACAAGAGTGGAAAGGTGAAAAGTCCATATCTTTCAACCTTAGCCTAATGGAGAGGCATTTGGCACTATGGAAGACTATATGCATGTAGGGAACTACCTACCACAAGAATGCTTTGGTGGGAGCAGAGTGAAACCAGCCATATTTGGGCTTCATAAGAGTTATCTCTGTTTTCTGTGATCTGAGTGCCTATATTCTGAGCATAAAATCAACTTCTAGAAATTTCCCTGTTTGTGTTTTTCATAGTTTGGGTTGTAAGAACAAGAGAGGCAGCTTGTGTGATGCACTTTCTGGGTTCACTATTGCTCAGAGCTTGAAGTACTAGGCTTGGAGAGCCCAGAAATTCTTCTGGTTCATGACTTTGACATGACAGTCTCTAGAACAGGAAATGAGCAAAACACTTTGGATCTTTTGGAACATTCCAAGGGATGAAATTGTTTTTGTCCACTCCCTACTTACATCTTTTTTAAGGTTAGCATAACTAGAAGGCTGAAGTTGTGACAAGCAGGTGTGGGGGTAAACTAGGAATCATGATAAAAACCCATCCAGGCTCAGAAGGCTGCAACTGATAAACCTTTGGATGGAGAGATCACCAGGCAGGGATGCCCAATATTCTCCAAAACCCTGCCCTGCCTCAAACTCAGAAGACAGGTCGAAGCCTTGCTGTTGCCATGCATGTGCTCTTAGCTCCTTTCTTCAAACTTTTTCTCAGTTCTTCAGAAAGTTTTGTGTCCTGCTTCAACCTTGAATTTTCCAGGCTTTTGAGATGTAAAAGTATCCATCATTACACTGGAAATTTTCTGGACAAAGTATCAGATAGTAATTTTATTTCCAAGTCATCAGGAATCTTCACTGTACTCCACAAACAAGTAACATTTTTCCACTCTCACTGTCTCACTGTCTCTCTATCTCTATCTGTATTTGTCTCTATTCTCTGTCTTTCTGTCTTCTCTCCTCTCTCTCTCACTCACTCTCTCTCTCTCTCTCTCTCTATATATATATATATATATATATATATATATATATATATGTGTGTGTACTTTCAGATATTCTGTCTTGTTCGTAAGGGAATATGACTTCTGCAATTAGGAACAAAGATTTGACTTTAATTTGACTTGGCAGTAAAAATCCAACTTGACCACTTAGGAGCTGGGAGATTTGAGCAAGTTTTTGAAGCTCTCTGTGCTAGGTTTTGTCTACTATGAAATGGTTTCAGCATTCACCTTACCTTATTTCCACTGTACCCAATCCTGTGCCACATTTAGTATACTAACACTTCTTATCTCCACTGAACAGAGAAATGGGAACTTTGACACAGGATCACCTGTCATTTGACATTCCTTTTGTACTTCTTATGATTTCTCATAGTGCTTCAGGTGGCAATCCTAGGATGCCCTCCTTCCATGGAGACAGCAGGAGGCCCAATGTAAGCACAGCAAAGTAGTGGAACTGCATAGATGGGGGGAAGATTTATGTCTTCCATTTAGGGAGGCTGGGTGTTGTCAGGAGAGTACTGGCCTTCTAACAACGTCTGTTAGAAAACCATATTTGTGGGGCTGGGGAGATAGCTCTGTAGAATAAGCGCGTGCTTGGCAAGCGTAAGGACCTCAGTTCAATCCTCAGTTCTGAAAAAAAAAAAAAAAGAAGACTGTCTTTGTGTCAGCAGGACCTCCAACAGGCCATGCTTCCCTCCAAGAATACCTTGTTGTGGCTGAGAATAATTTGCTTCCCATGTGCTCTTATGCTTTTGATCCTGTAGGTCCTGCAGGGCCTGCATGCCATACTTCAGTTGTTCAGCATAGTGTTGCTAGGCAGCCTGTATTTGATTCACTGTGGACATCTTCTCCATCAGCTGGAGGTTGTTCAGCAGGTCTACGTAGGTGGTTATGGTTGCCATGCCTCTACATCCCCAGACAGAGCTAGCATGTTGTACCCAGGCGTTGGGGAACACAGGGCTCCCAGTATCTGGGGCCTCACAGCAGAGCCCTCTCTTTTTGTGGTGCCAGGCTCAGACTCTTTTTGTGAGTCCTGGGGTTGTAGCTGTTCATGTGGTGAAAGGAGAGAACATTCTTATTTTATTTTTGTCAAATTGTTTGCTTTTAAGTATAAGTTATGTTTGAATATTGCTTTGTGAAAACTATGTGCAGGGGCTGGCAAGATAGCTCAGTGGAGTAAAGCGCCAGTGTAGACAAGTTTAAGTAGCGCAAAAGATTGCAGCTCAATCCTTGGCATCACATGCCATGCCAGCCCCGCCCTCAGGGTGGGCTGAGCTCGCTAGAGTCCCAGAGTAGTGGTGCATGCTTGTAATCTTATTGCTTGGAAGGCTGAAAGCAGGAGGATCACTATGAGTCCAAACTGTGTCCTGAGAACCTTGTAACAACCAAATACTTTAAAAAAAAACTATATGCAACATCAGATTTTATTAATTTTAGTTGCCAACTGTCATGTGTTCACCCATGCCATTCATTTCTTTTATTATTAAAAATATTTATTACCTTGTTGAATCATATTTAAGAACACATTCAGTTTATTTATTATTTTTATTACTTTTAATAAGAAATAATGAAACAGTTTCAAAATACATTAGTAGGACAGTCACAATAATAAATACAATGCATATTGTTTTCTTCAGAGTTCAGAGTAAGAGATGTACACATGATAATTTTTCTAAATACTATTGGTATAAATATTTCTTCTCGTTGAACTAAGAGAGAGTAGTTATCTTGTAAAGAGAATACAAAATAATAATAAAAATACATTAGAAGTGATACAGAATTGCACTAAATAAAACAATACAAATTTGACAATGGTTGTTGTATTGCATGTTGTTCTCATCAAAATGGTTGTTTAGATTAGCAGATATATGCATCACAAATAAGAACATAAAGTCATAAGAAATTAAAAAGAAGGAAAAAATCTTGAAGCACTAACTACTGCTTTCCACAGACCAGCAGAAATCAACAGCACAGTTATCCAAGTCATGCTACATGGATACATAGACATGTCTCTTTGCCTGCTTTTTTCCTCCCATCCTTCTTCTCATCTCAGTATTTCCTTCCCATTTAACAAAACAGCTTCTTACTCTTTCTCAGTAACCATTGTACCTTTCCAATGTGATTTATTCTTTTAAGTTCTTACACTACCAAGACAATATGATGTTTGTACATGCTGGTCTGATTTCTTTCACGTAAAATCATAGTCATCAGCCACATGCCTTAACTAATAAAAGCCTCAAATTTACTATTTTTATTATATCTGAATAATGTTCCCTTGTATAAAATAGCACATCTTCTGTATCCATGCATTCTTCTGTTGCCAGGCATCCGAGTTGTTTTCAAATTTTAGTTATGACTAATTGTGATACTATAAATGTGTGTGCACATAAATCTCTGTGTATGATGATTTTTGTTCATTGGGAAACATATCTAGAAGGGGAATAGCTGGCTTAAATGGGACCTCTAATCCTAGCTTTTTGAGGAATCTCCACACTGATTTGCATACTGGTTGTACCACTATGCACTCCCACCAACAGTGGAGAAGAGTTCTTTTTTTCCCCACAGCCTATCAATCACTTGTTATTGCTTGACTTCTTCATGAGACATTCTTTCTGGAGTGAGATGGCATCTCAGTGTTAAAACTTGCCTTCTTCAAGTGACCAAAGATGTTGAAGATTTTTCATATAGTTTTGCCATTTGTATTACTTTAACTGAGAAATATAGAGAAATGTATATTCATTTCAGATGCATATTTTTAAATAGGTCTTTGAATTTTGGGAGCCTGCATTTTTAAAATTTTTTTTATGAAGAATACATTGAAAATAAAGTATTATCTTTTAAACATTTAAATGTGGTTTTTTTCACTAACCAAATTTTGTATACATATGTTTGAGAAAATGCAACATATACTACAGGAGGTTTTTAACTGGGTATTCAAATAAACAATGTGTTATGAACATACCATACTAATTCACTTTCAATAGTCTTGTGACTATTTCTTTTCCCCATTAACTTCTTTAAATATTATGAACTAAAAATGTATTATGAAATGCTTGCTAAATAAAACTGGATTTTTGGAGAAATAGACCAAACTTGGCAGGGCTAATGAGTGTGCAGTATTTCTCATGTCCTTTATTTCTCCAGCATTAAGAGTCAAAAATATTAGGGTAGTAATCCACACAAAATTTTGAGTGTCTTCTGGAGGGGTTGTATGCCACTGTGTCTTTTTTTTTTTTTTTTTTTTTTTTGTCTTTTTGAGACAGGGTCTCGCTATGCAGTTGAGGCTGGCCTTGAGCTCACTTTTGTAGCCCAGGCTGGTCTCGAACTCGCACCAATCCTCCTGCCTCAGCCTCCCGAGTGCTGGGATTACAGGCGTGAGCCACCACACCCGGCTTGCCACTGTGTTTTTTAACCATTAGAATTTTAACATAGATTCTCATAGAAAAAATAATGTCATTTGTTCTTCACAGTTTCTTTCTTGCTGCTTAGAAAAAAAAAACCCACAAATATACAATATTTTATTGAATCAAAATGTGTTGACTATGTCCTGAGTGCCAAAGAAATTGGTCATGCAAACTGATTGATACAGTTCAAATACTGTCTTCTTGTTTCATATTATTCACATTCATGTGAAAATGTGTGAAAAATGTGTAAAAAAAAAAAAAACAAAGAGACACGGAGGACAGAAAGAGCAAGAAGGAAAAGGAAATGGAAGAAAAGAAGAAAGATAAATATTTGCTTAGGTAATTGCTGAAACAGAAGAAAACATGGCATTGTGAAATGCAACTTACAGCCAGAATATCTGGTGCACGTATGTCCCTTCTGAATACAAGTTGTGTTAGTTGCTTAGAGTTCAGAATGAAGCCTGGGATGTGAAGGTGATCTGGATGCTTCATTTGTCACATCATTAATCTCCACAAATCATTTGGCTGATCTAGTTAGTTAGGTGAGTGTGTCCTTTCTCCCTCAACCACCCAGGTGTGTCCCTGCCGAAGCTGCGTGCTTGGTCGAAGAGGATAACCACCTCCGATAGATGAGGATCATTCCTCAAGCAAGGGTATACAAGTAGCTGAGCTTTCCTGCTAGAACCTGGAAACAAACTCTCAAAATGAAGCCTGGCCTTAGAAATGATCATTTCAACTAATCCTTCAAAAGATGAAACGATCTAATTGTGTATTAGTTCAAGGGACATGTAGGTCAAAAGACAAGGAGATAGTAATAGGTACTTTCAAGTAAGAGGAAGGAAATTAATGGGTCTGGAGTGGAAAGTGGGGGTTACTATAAGGGGAGTTTAGAAAGGCAATAGTGTTGGGAGTGCTTTGTAAGAACTTTGGTGTCGGGGATAAAAACTCGGTTAATGGCAGGAGACAGTAGAGGTCACCTGTTTGTTACTATTCATCCATGTAGGTTGTATCATTCTTAGGCAATTAGTCTCATTTCTGATCAGGAGTGTTAGCCTCTTAATTAGCTTCCTAATTAATCCCTCCAGCTCGTCTGCTTTGGTCTCCAAATTTTTCCATACTGCAGGTCCCGTCTTGTTATTCCCAATTTGAGGTCCTCTTGTGACACTCCATTAGCTTTGCAGAAATGCAAACAAACATCTTAAATAATATTCAAGGCACTTCATAGTTTGACCTTTTCAGGGTACTTAGACATCAAGGCTCCTCTGGACTTTAACTCTGTAGTTGCCTATATTGAAAGTGTCCATCCTTTCCTATACCTGCTTTGTTTCGTCATTTAATTTTCTAGTTGAATTCCACCTTTAAGGAGAGACCTTATTTTCTTAACATTGTACAAAATACGCAGCACTCAAGTGATATTCTTTAACATTTTATTGGTATTTAATACTCATTTTTCTGTATTAAGGTCAGTGTCTACAGGATGTTCAGCGTCTCACTATGTAGATTGGATTCATAGTGATTCTCCTGTTTTCAGCCTCCAAAGTGCTGGGATTACAGTCATACTCCACCACGCCATGACTCAGTGTCTATCTCAGTGCCCCACCCCCCACGAGGGATAGCTCGGCACACGGGTATCAAACTCTGGCTACTGCACTCTGCTCATGCAGGAACTTTAGCCTGCTGAGCTATTAGGCTGTCCCTAGTTATTTAAAACTTAAAATAGTGATTACCTTTTTACTGTTTTCATGTATATTTCTTTAATGGTATGAAACTCCATGAGACATTAACATTGTATAACTTCATAAATCGATAATATACCAATAAAAGCTAGAATATGTTCAGTGTGTGTTATTTCCCTAACATTATTTCAAGAAAATTTCAGGTATCTATTCATTTAATTCTTAACTACAGGAGGAAGATAGCACTTCTTAGGCTACGTGAGACTATTGAGGCCCAGAAAGACTAAGTAACTGGAACTGAATTCTGTTGATACCATAATAGAAAAGACAATATTGTAATTCAGCTACTCTACTTCTCTACATGGTTCTTTTTACAGTTCATCTCTACTGCTTCCCTCAAGTCACTAACATCTCCAACAGTGTGTGACACGTGTTCAGTGAATATTTTAAGTAAAAGTGTGCTAGTCAACTTCCTATTGGTGAAGCATAATATATAGCACACAGAATGTTAAGGATAAAAGGCTTATTCTGGCTCTTCGATTCACAGAGTTCAGCCCATTGTGAGATGGGCCCAAGGCACAAATATCACGCATGGAGGAAACAGATTGAGTAGAAAAAAACAGAGAGGAAGAGACCAGGGATCAGACCTATTCATCAAGGTCATGACCCTGTGACTTGCACAGACACCTCCACAATTTTTGGTTGCTGCTCTCCTCAAAATCTCTCAAACCAATAAAGTTGACAATCAAAATTAACTAATAAATACGTGAATTAACCTATTTTCTTTCCAAACCCGTTTGTATACCCATGGTACCAAAACAAATTTCATTGTCTTTCTCTAAGAAACTCATGTTTCTACGAGCTAATCCCTTTATACTTTTTCTGTGAGGACTTTAATTCTGTCTTTGTTTTTGACTATCTGCTATTTGTTTTTCTAGTTTTCATATGCTCTTTATCTCTTTTCTAAAAGAGTTTTTATAATCATAAAAGAGTTTAGAATCCTCTGGCTGCTATCCATAGAAGCTTCTTATTTTCCACCCTCTGCCTCCATAATACAATTCAGTAATTATCATTTAGTATTTGAAATACTAATTCTCTTATATCTCCTGGACTCTGAATTCTCAAGAGAGAGACAGTGTTTTGTTTGAATTGTATTCCCACTTCTCAGGATCACTGTACATGCAAAGTTGAGGCAAAATAATATTTTGTTAAAAATTATGTGTCACATATTGCAACTTCATACTCACTAATATGATATAAATTTTTTTTTGTCTTTTTGAGACAGGGTCTCACTATGCAGTTCAGGCTAGCCTTGAGCTCACTTTGGTAGCTCAGGCTGGTCTCGAACTCACACCGATCCTCCTGTCTCAGCCTCCCAAGTGCTGGGATTACAGGCGTGAGCCACCACGCCCGGCAGATATAAATCTTATTGGTTAAATTTTCTAAGAAATTTGTTCAGATGAAATCTCAAATCTAAGAAACTTGAGATAATGATTTTTAATGTTGTGATGTAAGTGTAAAAATTGTTAACAGGTTTACCTTATATTCCTAAAGAGAGCAATGAGAAAGCTACTGTATTATCTATTGAATGCATATCTTTCTGCTTTAGAAAAAAAAAACTAATCTGAAACAGAATAAAAATGAGGGAACGTGAGAATTAGAAGAAGAAGGATTAGACATAGTATTTTAAAAGACCAGCCAGATAACTCAGCAGACAAAAAAAAAAAAAAAAAAAGCACATGCTTAAGCAGACTCAGAGACCAGGGTTAATCTATTGTGTACTATGCTATCCCCACATCCAGGGCATGCTGAGACTGAGATTTGAGGCTAGGCATGGTGGTAAGTACCTATAATCCCAGTCAGTGGGAGGCTGAAGACAAGAAGATCATTATGAGTCCAATTTGGTAGTGAGACTATGTAGAACCTGTGCCAAATACATCATCATCACCATCGTCATTATCAAAATAAATGGTTTTTTACTTTATACAGTACGTTAAGTCTTAGACAATAGTTGGCATTTAGAAAGCATTTCTGTCTCTTGTTCTGCAAATATTTTGTTTCTAAGCATGATTTACAAACCGTAAGGTATATGTGGATATTTTATGAATAAGCAGAATTTACTAAGTTTTCGAAGAGTTTGTGTATCTATTTCTTTTGTTTTGTTTTGTTTTTTTGGTGGTACCAGGGATTGAACTCAGGACCTCGCACTTGCCAGGCAAGCACTTATTCCACTGAGCTCTCTCCCTGGCCCAAGTTTATGTATCTTATTTTGTTGTATGTAAGAAAGGAAGATGAAGTGACTATAACATCTTATATAAAATAAGACACAATAAAATCATACTTTCTTGAGATATTTTCCTAAACCAAGTTAACAAATAGGTTATTTCCTCTAAATTGATAACTATTCTTCATCAGTTAGTTTTTCTATAAGCATATATATATATATATATATATATATATATATATATATCGACATAGTTCTTGAATAAACAAAATAATTTGGTCTAAGAAGCTATTTCTCTTTAGTTAAAGTGAATTTTATTGTAGTTTTCATATATCTTTATTCCTATTTTTATTTTTTTTCTGATAAAATGTACAGGGTGTTACAAAAATGGGGTCATGTCTACTAAAATTATTAAATTGGTGTGTATGGAAATTGAAAGTAAGAGGAATGGGAACTTTTGCTACTCTACAGAGACAGGAAGACCATCTCATTAGTACAGGATCTAAAAGTAAAACAATGCCTTATCGGAAATGGAAAACTAGACCTGTAAAAAGAAAGTACTGCCCAAAAAGCTACAGACACTGGGAGAGGTAATACATGGCTGTAATCTCAGAACTGATGAGACTGAGGCAAGAGGATCTTTGTGAGTTTGAGGCCACCATGAGGTACAAAGTGAATTCAAGGCCAGTCTTTGAAGTGCATAGAGAGACCCTCTTTCAAAAAGACAAAAAACGAAGAGTTTAGCCAAATAGCTCAGGGAATTAAAGCTCCTGCAACAGGTGAAGGGTCAGAGGTTTGATCTTCAGGCCTGATCTTGTGAAGCTGTAAACAGGTGAATCACTATGAGTCCAATCTAGTAGTGAGACCCTGAAGTAAGTAAGTGAGGAAAGAAAGACATTACAGTCAATCAGATGAAGAATGGTGCTAAATGGTATAAAATATTCAACCTGGATATCTCCTAGAAATGGTTGGAGCTCAAGGACCTCAATGCTTAAAAACATTCCCTACAGGAAACCATATTGTAAACAGAGAGAGAGAGAGAGAGAGAGAGAGAGAGAGAGAGAGAGAACCATATCACCCTGATTCCAGGGATTCCCAACTATCTGAAATTTATTAAGATACTTGAACTGCATGCACTATTACAGTGATTGTTATACAGCTGGTAAATAAAATTCAATTCAAGCTCTGCTTTATATGCAATACTTAATACAGAGTTTCTCTTCCTACCTGCTATCTGCAAATGGGCAAGTAGAATGTGCTGATACTGATCATTTGAGTGTTCTAGCTGGCACCTGGTCACCCCAGACACTGATGCTGCTTCTCTCTGTTGTTGTGCAGCCTCCTTATCTTTCTTCATGCTGATATGACTCAGGAAGGGGGAGATCCACTGCTTTATGGCATTGACTGAAAGATGTGTGAATAAAAAAATGAAAACTGAGTCATCTTTATCATAATTGTTGGCTCATAGTACAACTTACTGATAAGGGAAAAGATTGAGCAGTGGAGGCTCCAGATAGGGGGAAACTGAACATTTTTAATCATGTAAATTCTAAGAAATGAAACAGAATTTCACATATTGACGTTAAGTAGGTCATTTACTACATGAGATTAGGATTCAGGAGAAAAGTTTATTTTGGAGATATGAACCTGGTAGACATCATATGAATATACACAAGGGAGAAAATGTAGATACCAAAGACAAGTTTTTTTAAAACTGGGCTCTTGTAGTTGACCACAGTGCTGCCTGTTTATGATCCTAGCACTGTGCAGGCTGAGGCAGGGGAATCCTTGAGTCCTCACTCAGCCAAGGCGACATAGTGATACTGAGCTCAGGTTATACTACATGATAGGACTCTGTCTTAACACAAGACCACATCATTGCAAACATGAACATTTTGAAGTGGAGAGTAATGTATTAATAGTGTGCTATAATAATGACAGTACAATATAGAAAGAGAATTCTTATCATGAATGGTCTTGGAAACAAACTAGAGAACATGCTGCTTACAAAAAGCAATCCATTTTTAAATCTTTAATTAAAAGTAAAATCACATTTGGGAAACCTACCAAAGTATAGAGTACTAAATATGCTGAGAGAGAATATCTTCAATCTAGGACAAACTTTTTATAAAGGCTCTTTTTAAAAAACGAGGACTTAGAGGAGAGGAGATATTATCAAAGCTTATGAATTCAGAAATGTATGAATAGGGTCATACATTCTTATTTACAAAAGTCAGAATATTAGAACTAAGAGGCACTTCCTAAGGCTTGAAAGAATTACTTTGAGGTTAAAATGAAAGGAAATTCTATTTTAACCAGTGGGTAGTAAACTTAAACTCTTTTGCTTATGTGGTAAAATGGATTGAATATATAAATAGTTTCAAGGTGGAGCTCATGAATAACAGATACATAAGTCATTTAAGAAAATAGGTTATCTGGATGAGTGATACAGTTCTAATCTTTTACTTTGATATACTGTTTTGTACTTACATTTTGCAAAAACTAATTTTAAATTAGGACTAGAATAAGATGGGTATAATCAGATACCATAAGATTTTTTATGCTGTTTTATTTGTGAGAGTGAATATTCTACATGCATTCTATTTTCCATAAAACAACCACCATAGCTTATTAAGACATGCAAAACAGATATAAGAGAAATGTTTTAAATATATCTTAATAAGTGATTTTATTAGACCGTATATATTCCGAATGAAGAATTGTGTTAAGAATATGATGTAGTTAAAGGAAAGCGAGTTTCATTAGTTTCTTGAAAAGTAATGGTTGAATTGTGGTTTACCTGTCTCATTGTTTTGTTAAATTTTATTCAGTTACTAATTTTATTCCCTTTTTGGTTACACACACACACACACACACACACACAGAGAGAGAGAGAGAGAGAGAGAGAGAGAGAGAGAGAGAGAGAGA
>PVJA010035742.1:0-21643 GCA_004027025.1 Myocastor coypus | reverse complement strand
TTTTTTTTTTTTTTTTTGTATCTTCCAGGGTCAAGTCCCCTCAGGATTAAGTTTATTTAATTATTTATTTATTTTTTGTCTTTTCGAGACAGGGTCTCGCTATGCACTTGAGGCTGGTCCTGAGCTCACTTTTGTAGTCCAGGCTGGTCTCGAACTCACACCAATCCTCCTGCCTCAGCCTCCTGAGTGCTGGGATTACAGGTGTGAGCCACCATGCCCGGCTAACTTTATTTTTTTAATTACAATATTATTTAGCAATATACTTTCTAAAGGTTTATTAAAAATTATCTTCATTTTTGAGATGCTCTCAGCTGTATTATTCTTAATAGTGACATTTACTTCAGGATTATAGATATTGTTTTTATTATCTTTAAATAATGTGGAATCATGAAGGAATCAAAATGAAAATATAGTGTTGTACATCACATTTTTATTCGTCATTATTCCAAAGAGCTTTTCATGTGCTCTTTCAAATATAACTCAGAGGTAATTCTGCATTTCCCATTTTTCATATGAAAAATAAATTTAAAAATATAAAATTAAATAATAGAAACACTGGCATAATAAGTAGGAATATTAAATCTATTCCTGCTTCTATCTCAAAATACTATAGGCTGGGTAATTTATAAATGAATGAAAGAGTTGCAGAACTCACAGTTCTGGAGGTATGGAAACACAAAGGCGTCACTGTTTAATTAAACTTTTCTCCTTTCAAGGTAGGGCCTGGGGCCTTCTTCATATTTTTTCAATTATGGCAGAAAGCAGAAGAGTAAAATGTACCAGGTTGCTCCTCATCTTTTCTCCATAACATTACTAATCCTATGTTTGAGAAATTCTTTTGTTTTTTTTTTTTAATGTATTTAGTACAGGGTTTACAGGGTCTTGCTACACAGATCGGACTCGTCATAATCTTCCTATTCTCCGTCTCCCAACTGTTGGGATTACAGGTGCTCCACACCATGCCCAGTCTAAAGAGCTGTCTCAGCATGCCCTTAGGGTGGGGCTAGCGAGGCATGTCAGGGGTCAAATCCTGGTCCTTGTGTCTGCCTAAGAAGGTGTTTTAATCCACTGAACTATCTGGCCAGCCCTTGAGAAAAATCCGCTGCATGATTTAATTATCTCCTTAAAGGTCTACCTCTTAATATTGTCATATTTGTGATAAAGTTTCAACATATAATTTGAAGGACTGTAGAACAGGTATAAAAATTATAAAATTCCATTTTTTCTTCAACTTTTAGCTATTTGCTTTTATCAAAATACTATGGTGGTATAAATATATTTTTCTATGGAGTATATTTCCTGAGAAAATTTTGAACTTACAGAAGTTTTATCAAATTCAATAATCAAGGAAGAAATTACTGTGTATAAGTGTTATTATACACTTGAAGCTAATATAGGAACAGTTGCTTTTCAGTAGTTTTACTATTTTTTAATGTATTTAGTACAACGTCTACAGGATCTCACTACACAGATCAAGTTCCAAGTTGAGTTTCTAATAAAAAAATAAATTTCATCCCATTTGAAGTTACATTTTAAGATAATTTAAATGTACATGAAGATTAAACATATCCATATGTTTAATGAATATGTTCTCAACCTCTCAAGCTCTGGGATTATAGGCATTCACCACCAGGCCCCGTCTCTGTTGCCCTCTCAGTGCATCCCAGGTGGAGGACTGGCAGGACATGTCAAGATTGAGCCCTGGTCCCTATGTCTGCCTAAGCAGACTGAGCTATCTGGCCAGCCCTCAGTGCCTTTATTTTTGACACTAACAAAACCTAACTGTGTATAAGCTAATTACCACACTAACATTTGTATGGATAAATGTATTCCAATGCATCTTCAAAGAAGACATAAGTGATTAAAGAACTATGAAGCTGTAGAGTGAAATTCTAAGCATTGTAGTCCTGTATGTCTTTATGTTTGCTTAAAAGGATTACACATATATTTATTAATGCCTCACAAACCTAACTGATAACACATTGTCATAGAACAATTATATTGCTATTATTTCTTCTAATAAAAGACTTCACTATAACGAGTTTCTACAGATTTCAATTTGGTTTTTCTAGGACAAAGTTCACAAATTCATAAATAATTAATGCACATTAGTAGAACATTTAATTGAATCGAGTTTCCAAATCAGTTCAGTGCCATCACTTAGCATAATGGTTTCTGCCAGAATGTTTTAGTCGGTAACAAAGAATATTGTGGACCAAAAATTTTTGTTTTCAGATTCTACATGAATAGAAATTGATGCTGATATAAAATAAAACATTGCTAAATTTTGGAAACATTTCATATGACCATGACAATTGCTATGCTTTATAATAAAAATAAATGGCATATGATATAACACTAGTTTATAAATGTGATTATGTAACACCTTTGAAAGTAAACATTGTATACCTCTACATCTATAAGAATATTCTATCTTGAATGGTGTACAAAAATTTAGACCAGAGAACTTTCCAGAATTTTCATATTTATCATAATTAATGAAATAACAGGAGCTAAATTTATCTTCAAACATTAAAAAACTAAAAAAAATAGTTAAATGTGATAATGCACACCTATAATACCAGCACTTGAGAACGGATGCTGAGGCAGAAGGAGCACTGATCTTGAGGCCAGTCTAGACTAAACAATGTGTTCACGACCAATGCAAGCTGCATAGTGAAATCCTATATCAAGAAAGATAAGGAAAGAAATAAATTAAATGTAATACATAAAAGAACTATTCTCAAAGCACTAGATATCATAAAAGAGAGAAAACAGTCCCTTCAGAAAATAAAATAGAAGAATCTCAAGCCCCACTGCCTGGATAAGATTTCCAGAATATGGAACCATAAGCAGAATCAAACCCAGAGCACTGAAGTCCCCTGAGGCAAACAGAGCGAAGAAAGGTTCTAGGGAGACAATGGTAGCCAGGATTACAGAGAATCAAAAAATACAGCAATATTCAGTCTTTCACATGTTAACATTATTCTGAGTACTGATCAATGCAGGACCACATATGAAGAAATTGTGAAGAAAACTCATCTAAAAGGATGAGAAGGGAGAAATCTCAAATCTCAGATAAATTTGCCTAAGATTTTGAAAATTTTAATTGACAAGTTTATCAATAAATTTCTCACTAGAAAATAATGAACACTGAACTTAAAGTCATTGGAATATAAAATATAAAAATGAAATATAAGAAGAAAAAATGACCATAAAAGTATTTAAAATCCCTAAAGGAGAGAAAAGAAGCAAATATTTAAAGAAATAATAGAAAAAGGAAACCTTTCAGCTTCAATAATAAACATTCATTAACACTTGTATGTTGAATGAATATCAACCTAAGACCAAAATAAATAGATAAAGGCATATGATAGTAATTGTGAGCAGCTACTTTTAAATAATCATCCTGACAAACATGTTAAGAGAAGCAAAGAAACATCATGGGCACAGAGACACAGAAATGAAGATAATGGCACATTTCTCATCATAAAAAATAAAGCTCAGGTGCCAGCATCTGCATGAGTATCTGCAAAGTACATAAAAGAAAATGAATGTCACCCTAGAATTCTTCCCCCAGGAATTTTCATTTGAAAACAAAATTGAAATAATAAATGCTAACCATCCAGAAAATGTGAAGGGATATATGACCATTGGGCTGTATAACCAAAATGTGAAAGGAAAACCTGAAAATATAAGAAAAACTATATGGAAAAAAATTGGATACACATACAAATAAAACTGTACCAGAAATGGTAACTAAATGGAAAGTGTATAAGTATATGAACTTTCCCATTATTTTTATGTCTTTAAAAGACAATTATCTTCTTAAACAAAAATGCAAATAACATAATTTACTATTTACTTCATATGCGCACACAAGAGCAGGGAAAGGCAAAATGATTTATACTTTTGTGAGTGTGAATATCATTGAATATAGAATATAACAAATTACAAGTCAGTGAGTTACAGAGGAAATTAAAAAATAAACAATATTTACAGTTTAAAGAAAATTCAATCACAACATATTGGAATCCACGGGATGCAATGAAAGCAATTCTTAGAGGGAAATTTATAGCTCTGAATTCACACATTAAGAAAACAGAGTGGCAACAAATAAACAATCTAATACTTCCCTTCAGTATATGAAGAAATGGTCCACACTGTTAGCCATTTGTGAAATGCAAGTTAAAACAACACATAGAGATCATGTCACCACCCAGGAAGAATGTTTATCATAAAGAAATCAACCAACGACAAATATTGGAGAGTTTGTGGGGAAAAAGGAGCAATTCTCCACACTGGTGTGAATGTAGACTAGTGTAACCATTATGGAAACAGTTTGAAGACTCCTTAAAAAAACTAGAACTGGAAATCACACTCAATCCAGCTATCCCCCTAGTGGGAATTTTCCCAGAAGAACTGAAAACATCCTATCCGAGTGACATCTGTGCACCTATGTTCATAGCAGCACAATTTGTGATAGCCAAATCTTGGAAACAACCAAAATGCCATCATTGGAACAATGGTTGAAAAAGATGTGGTATTTTTATACAATTCAATATTACTCAGTTATAAAGAATCATAAACTAGAGGACCGTATATATAAGTGGATGTATCTTGAAGGTGTACCCTTAAGTGAAATAAACCAGACCTACATGTGTAAATATCATATAATTTCCCTAGTGTAAGATCAAAACAAGAAATAAGAAGGGAAGGCATAACACAACTGAATGGAAATCAAGAACTGAAGGGTTAAACAATGAAGAGACTACAAGCTGAAAAGATAGGAAATATGGCAGGAGCAAAACCATGCACTTACATATAGAAAATGAATTAAACAATGGTCTTAAGAACCTCCAACAGGTTTTTCACACTGGGGATAGCAAAGTGTAACACTAAAACTATGCTTGTACCTGTCATTCTGGTCTTTTAGATGTGTGCTGCTTCTAATGTAATTTCAGTTATTGCTATACTCTCTCAAGTAAATGATTGCTTTACAAGAAAAAATGTATCAAAAGAGATAAGGAAATATGCCACAGGACTGAACAGCTACAATTTTCTATGTGCTTAGATTTTTAAATTACTGGATAAAAAGGTGTAACTGCTTTTATCACATTCTATAGGGATTTATTAGAATATCACTGATTGATGGAAAATATTGCTTTCAACTTAAGTCTAAGGCATTGAATATCTAGAAAGAGACTGAAGTTAACCCCAAGTACCTGTGTTATAGAGTAATAGCATGACTAAGCTTTTCTTCTGGAACTTTAAGAACGTAAGTTTAAAGAGCAAAAATTAGAGGAAAAGAAAGGCTACAAGGATAGCCAATATTTTGGCCCTAGCGTTCAAAGTCAGTGAGGGCTAAGGTCATAAGCAAATCTGTGCTATAATATGCTATAATTCAGAAGTGTCTCAAATTTTCTGTTTAGTGAGATTATGGGGCCACAGAGGAAAGAGATTCATGGTTTAGGGTATGCCTAAGGAGAATCACACAGAGAGAAAACATTCTCTCAGGCTTTCACAGAGACCAACCTGCTGAAGCAATGGCCATGACTCATCCAGATGTCTCATAATGGTAACAGTTCTACAAATCACAGTACATTGTTTCAAGGTAAATCCTGAGGGGATTTGGCTAATCTTGGGAGATACAAAAGTTCTATCTTCTGTTATACATGCCTTGCTTTAAATTTTCCTTAACACCCAGCAGAAAATTTCAATCATGAGGCATGAAAAGTAAAGCTAGATCAGTATGTTGACCTGTAAAAGGCTTAAATTAACAGCTTTCAACATTTTCAGTTCTGCCGATAGCCGATTAAAATTATGAAATATTGTATTATGTATAGAACTCCTTTCTCTTAGCTCCATGAGAAGAAATTTTAGTATCAATAATGATCAGAATAATTATCATGTCTGCATCCTGTGCTCTAAATAACTACTATGAGGACAGTAATTTGCATTGTCAATCATTGGGAATGTACTGCTAATGTATTTTGAAACTGTTGCATTATTATGTCTTATTAACAATAATAAAAAAATTAAAATGAGAACATTGTAGCATAGGGGCTGGTAAAATGGTTCGGCAATCTAAAGCACCTGCTTAAGCAAACTTAGGCAACTGCATGGACCATGGTTTGAGACCCAGCACCAAATGTTGCCCCAGCCCTCCCCTAGGGCAGGCTGAGCTGAGAATAATTAAAAATAAATAAATAAAACAAAAAATAGCATAATAATCCTACGGCCTTTTTTCCTTGTATGTCTTTTTTTTTTAAGTGGTACCAGTGATTGAACAATTCAAGACCTTGGACTAGCCATGCAAGCTTTTGTTCCATTGATCTTTCTCCCTGGCATCTTTCCTTCTCTCTTACTTTCTTTTATTACACTTTTTAAAATAAACATAGAGAGTATAGCAGCAATTGATATGACATTAGAGCGCACACTTCTAGAAGCACATAATGACAGGCGTTCCAAGCATGGCTTTATATTGCACAACGCTATCCTCAGTGTAGTTGCTTACTTCACAGATATTAGCATATAATGATAGCCTTTTTAACAAATGGTGATGGAAAACTGGATGTCCACATGACAAAAACTAAACATTGACCCATGAACTAAACTGTAATCAAAATGGATTAAATATCTAAATATTAAAACATAAACACTAAATCTCCTAGAAAATAAAGTAGGAGGAAATCTTGAAGGCATCAGAGGAGGCAAAAGTTCATGGACAAAAATCAAAATGCACATGTAACACTTGAAAGAATTACCAATTGGGACATCCTCCTGCTGTGAAGTTTTTTCACATCAAAAGAAATTACCAATAGAGAGAAAAGAGAGCCCATAAATTTAAAAAAATTAAGTGTCCAGACAAAGGTCTTCTGTCTAGAATTTATAAAAAACTAAAAATCATTATGGTCCCAAAATTTAAAGACCCAATCCAAAAAGGGGCATCTGAGATGAGCACACACTTCTCAGAGAAAGAATTACTAGAGTCTATTAAATACATGAAGAAATTCTCCACATTGCTAGCCATCCATGAAATGCAAATTAAAACAACACTTCGATCCCATCTCACCCCAGAAAGAATGGCTATCATGAAGAAATCAACCAACAGAAAACGTTGGAGAGGCTGTGGGGGAAAAGGAGCACTTCTCCACTGTCGAAGGGAATGCAGACTGGTGCAGCCATTATGCAAAGCAGTATCGAGACCACTTAAAAAACTAGGACTGGAAATTCCATTCAATTCTGCTATTCCCCTACTGGGAGTTTTCCCAAAAGAGCTGAAAACATCAAATCATTGTGATGTTTGTGCACCTATTTTTTTTTTTTTTTTTTAATGGCAGCACAATTCGTGATAGCCAAATCTTGGAGCCAAATTCTCATCACTAGAAAAACGGATGACAAAGATGCGGTATTTTTTATACAATGGAGTGTTACTCAGCTATAGAGAATGATAAACTCAAAGCTATGTGTAAGTTGGTATATCTTGAACATATACTCATAAGTGAAATAAACCAGGCCTTCATGTGCAAATATTATATAATTTCCCTAGTGTAAGGACTCAAAAGAAGAAATAAAAATGGAAAAGCATAACACAGCTAAATGGAATCAAGAACCTCAGGACTGAACAACAAAGAGACAATAACACGAAAAGTCAGGAAACATCGCAGGGGCAAGACCATGCACTTATATACACAGAATAGTTAAGACAATTGTCCCAAGAATCTCCAATAGTTTTTTGAAACAAACAGTTAATTGGTAGAATTCTAAACCTTTACCAACCTATCTTGATTATTTTTTATTTACAGTTATATTTTGGAACTGGGATGTATAACTCTTCTAACTTTGCTATTAATTTTCTAGATTATTATACATAATTAATATTATTTATATTTTAAAATCAGTTTAAATATGATGGAGATAATGTCTTGTGCATTTGGAAAATTGAGCCTATTTTACTATTTAAAGGAAAATTATAGCTAGTCAGTCATAGTCCAGAAAATTGAAAAGGTTTATATTCATAAAAATGTGATCTTTAATATATTATTTAAAAAATTTAAAATCATATTACAGCAAAAGATACGTTGCCATTAATCCCAGCTAAATATATTCCCCCTACACCTTCACTTTTATCCTTTGTAAAGCAGCCTAGAAATTCGAGTATGTTTTCAATATAATAATATCTAAAGTTGTCTATTCATCATAGTTTTCTATCACAGCTCATATTTAAAAGCATGACTACAACAGAAAACTCATTTCAGAAATTTATCGTTAGCAGCTGCTGCTTCTTCCATGAGAGAATTTTTCTTTTTCTTGCCTTACAGAGGTCTCCAAATTGGGGTGGCATTTATTTATTACCTTACTTCATACTGTATAACCTCTTATAATCAGAAATAGACTTAGAATACTTAATACTGTTCATGACTTTTGATATTGAAAGTCTATTAATCATTTTCCCTTTGTTATGACAAAATATACCTGCAACTTAAAGAAGAGGTTTATTTGAGGCTAACAGCTTCACAAGTTTGAGTTTTTCATCTGCTAGCTATGAAGCAAAAATCATGATGATTGGAAGGCATAGAGAAGAACATTGCCCAACTCACGGCATGCAGGAATCACAGATCAG
This sequence comes from Myocastor coypus, assembly GCA_004027025.1. NCBI lineage: Eukaryota > Metazoa > Chordata > Mammalia > Rodentia > Myocastoridae > Myocastor > Myocastor coypus. The sequence goes on along the minus strand of PVJA010035742.1, from coordinate 13,017 downwards.
AGGATTAGATCCAGAGAAATAGACATGAGGTCTTATATGGTTCTCAAAGTCATGGTTCTATATCTGCTTCCTCCAAATTAGCCAGAGCACATAATAGCCCATTCAGCTATGAGCTAAATCCTTTCATGATACTAGTGTCCTCACAATCCATTCACCTGTCCAATCCTCCCAAGTTATCAGTAAAGATTAACCAGAACAAGCATACCTCTTATGAATTTGACACTAATTTCAATCTTGAAACCATAATTTGTGTCCAAATTCACAAAATATGGACAACATTTTGTGATTATTCTCTGTACAATGAAAATGAACTTATAGCTTTCCTAAATGTTTCAACAAATCTAGAACTGCTCTAAAGTCCCCCCCTGGCACACAAGTCAAATCCATAAGCTATGAAGCCCGAAAAAAAATTCTAAAAACAAGTTATATACTCTCAAAATAGAGTGAGATATTGAAACAGATGGATGGAGAGATTAAAAGGAATAGGTAAAAGCAAGATTATATTAGGTTATTTTGCTGATTTCACATAGCTATAAAATTTGAATGGCAATGGAACACACATATCTGGCAGAATAAAACAATGAAAGGGTATATAAATGAAGGACTATTTTGTATTAATATATGTATATATACATATGTATATACAAAGAAGGATAACCATACAGCTATTTTCTCTTAGTTCAATGAGAAGAAAGATTTGTATTAATAGTGTTTAGACAAGATATCATGTCTGCAACTTGTACTCCGAATAGTTACTATGAAGACAACAATACACAATGTATTAATTATAATTATCTTACTAACCTGTTTTGAAATTGTCTCATTGCTATTTTTTTCTTAATAAAATTCATTTAAAATTCCTAGTAATTTGCACAAATACAAGAAGACATATATGAAAACAGATTAAAGCACCAGTGGACTAAGTGCTTGTTTAGATAAGTGCAGAGGTCAAAATTCCATCCCTGGCACCACATGCCATGCCAGCCCTGCCCCTGGGCATGCTTAGCTAGTGAAGGAGTCTGAACATAGTAGTGCTGACCTGTAATTCCAGCACTTGGGAGGCATAAAACAGGAGGATCAGTACAAGTTCGAGAAGCATAGTGAGACCATGTATAAAAAAAGGAGCTCAAGTATCAGGCAGACTCCACTTATAGTAGGCTCACGCCTGAATATTGTAAGCACTTCATTATAGAAGAGGACTCTACTCTCACCTCTTCACCTCCACTTATCAGGGTCAGTTAAATCTCCTCAAGATTTACCTTGAAACCATGTACAGTAGTTTGTAAATCTTTTGTCAGTGTCAACCGTCTGGATGAGTAATGGCCACTACTTGACCTGTTTGCTCTCTGTGAAAGTCTGAAAGGAAAAGAAAAGAAAGTCTGAGAGAATATTTTCTCTGTAGGTGACTCAAATAATTAATCTCTTCCATACTTAATTACTCATTAATCTCTTCTTTTTTGTCCCCAGCTTTATATTTATTTAATATTTTGCCAAATTAGAAGCTTTTCTGATCTGGACATTCTGCTTTGTGCTTTCAATTCTTACTATAAATCTAGCCTGAAGGAAGCATCTATACCTAAACCACAACCTAAAATTTGGGCTTACTTGAAATTTCCTCTGCCATATCAATTAGTCTACCTGTTTAAACTTAGTGTCACAAATCTTGGATACAAGCAAAACCTACGTATCTGTCAGAATTAAAAATGCATGGTTCATAATCCCATTCCCAGTTAGAGTCTTGATCTCATCTAAAGCCTTAGAAGCCTAGCATGCTGATGACATTCCTATGGGAAATCTGTTTTTCTGATCTTATCATTATAAATCATCTCTATCTAAAGTACTTTAGGTGTTCTCTAGCCAGATTCTTCAGATATTTCCAAACTCATGCTGCAAACCCTTTTCAAAATCCTCCAGACCACAATATCAGATATCATCACAGAAATTACCCCAACTTCTTTGTGCAACTCTTCTCTGTTCAGGTTTCAAATTACTGAGACACAAAAGTGAAAAAAAGGAAATATTTATTTTTAGCTTAGGATTTCATGATTTTTAGACCATGACAAACTGGCTTTGAAGCAGAAACGTTGCAAGGACATGGTGGAAGAAATCTCTTTGGTGACAACATCCAGGAAGCAAGAGAATGATAGGAGTACAGAGGACTGGGCCAAGAGTCATATACTCCCCAAGGGCATGGCCAAACCAGTGGTCAGTCTTCTTGAACCCAGGATCACATTCTCACAAACCAATCGGCTATACAATGTACTATATAAGCAGTTCTCCAAGTATGTCTTAACCCACTAAACTTCATAATCAGGATTACTACATCTAACTTTACATGAAGATCTTCAGTTATCAAAATAATAACTGAGGGTTGTTGAAAGGTGAAAAGAGTTATTTTTTCCCCATTTTAATTGCTAAAAGTCCTTCTCAAGCAAAATTTTTTCAACTATAATTTACCTTTTACTATATTACACTCCTCAGAAATGACTATTTTCTATAAGTAATAACTCAGTTATACATTCCATGAAAGAATTCTCTCCTTCCCTGTAATGCATGTTTAATATTAAAAGGAATGAATTCATTTAAATAATTTTAAACAACCCTTTATGGGATCAATGATAAAGGTAGAAGTAGGTTATTAATTTATTTTCTTCTCCAGTATCTGAAAAACTATATAGATGTAGGGAGTTTTTTATTCACAAGACCTAGAAAAAAGGAAAAGCTAATTTTGTTGAAAAGCTGGCCATTTTTTTTTCATTTTATATCTGTACCAAACAACATTTTCTAATTTATTTAGAGGTTGACATTTGGATTAGCATGAAGATTTTCCTCCTCATAACCCCTAGAAAATGTCCAGAGTTATAAAAGTAAAAGAATTCTAAAAAGGAAAACATCAGAATGCTCCAAGCTCTGAAAAGCTTTTACTGGACTGTCAAATTAAACAGTTCTATTTTCCAACAATTACATTTTGCCAACCATGTGGGTAGAATAATAAGCAACATGCTATTTTAATTTTCTCATCTTTTTGGAAGTAGATATTCAGTAGAAAACAAAAGGAGCAATCTAAATCATTTTTTAGTATTTAAATTTTTTCTAAGGAATATTATTTATTTCTCTGCGTCAGGATTGGTTTACAATGAGTTGAATTTGAGAGTTAATCAATAAATGCAACAGAATGTTAGCTAGCCAATTTCTTCTGGGACATTCTGTCGTCTGGTTTCTTTACATGAATAATTAAATGATGTTCATTATATATTACATGTTAATTTTAAATTGCACATTCAAAAATTTCTAGCTTTGAATTGTAATTGTTTACATTTTGGCAATGTAGTTTGGACTGTTTTTCCTATCATAAGGTATATATATATATATATATATATATATATATATATAGCACTATAATAAATAATAACAATAATTAGGAATTGTTTTTACATTAAAATAGCTATATTTTGCAATTATTGAATAATTTGTTATATAATTGGGAAAATGACCAATTGATTTGTATTTTAAAGTATTGAATTCTTTCTTGCTAAGGTCACAGTTCCATTGGTTTTAACATATAATATTCCACTAGAAATGTCCATATGTATTACACAACCAAATGCTAGGAAATAAAAGGGAATTTAATTTTTCTCATATTCTTTAGAAGTAGTTCTTGAGTAGACAACCAAAGAAACAACGTAAATTTTTTTAACAATAAAATTATTTTTCAAAGGAATATCTTTAATTTTACTATGCATCAGATGTTCTTTTACATGAATTAAATTGGAGAGTTAATAAATGAAGTATAGTGTTAGATAGCCAGTTTCTTCTAGGGCATTCTCTGATCTAGTTTCCCTACATGAATAGTTTAATGAAGTTCATCATATATCTTGATCTTGCATTATATATCTTGTATTTCCTACTACAAGTTCCTTTTAACAATAACCAACTATTGGTTAGTCTGACAATGTACTTGCCAGGAAGAAGGTAATGTTTGCATATGTAAAGTGTTTTTTCTAACATCAAAGCATTCTGTGGATGTTGCTATAACTTGGGTTTTATGATTTAAGTAGCATTCTTCTCTATACTTTATTTGTAGGAACTTGACTATTTTATTATTAAAACATCATATTCTAGTCAAGTACATTGATTCACACCTAAAATTACAGCATTTGAGCAACTGAGGCAGGGCAAATTAGAGTCCTTCCTTGGGAACTTACTAGGACCTCATATCAAAACAAGAAAATAAAAAAAAATCAATCGATGAAATGGCTCAAAGTGAAGGCCATGCTTTCAATTCCCTAGGGCAACAAAGGCCTACGTATTTACACACACACACACACACACACAGAAATCATATCACTGAAAGAAAGGTCCTCTACAAAAAACACTAACTTACTTTTCATCATTGACCAAGCTCCTGTGAAGTGTACAACACAGTCTTTTTTCTACTTGAAAGAATTAGACTTTTGATGAGGTAATAATAATAATAATAGTACCAATAGTAATACTGATGACAGAAATTACAATTTTCCAATTCAAAATTAAATGTTGATAGGAAAAATATTCCTTCAACCTACAGTAACAAAGAAGACACAAACGGGATCCAGCACAAATAAATGTTATAAACTCTGCACTTTAATATCATGAGCAATTTTGAGTTGTTTATTGGACAGAGGACAGATGTTCTTGCCAAGTTCAGAGCTGTTTTGAAAGTATTTTATTCATTAATTTGACTGTCCTTGAAAATAAAATAAATAAAATCATTTCCTTGGATAAGGTGTCGTCTTGTCATCAAATTCCTACCAATAGAATATAGAGAACGATGCTACTTAAGCCACAATACCCGTGTTGTAGCAATGTACGTTAAGTGCTTTTTTAGGTCACCTTGGCTCATACTGATACATGGGATATTCACAATGGAAAAACATACAAGTTTTCTTGAGATTTAAATTAGTGAAGGGTAGTGAGTAGAACCTAGAGCCATACTGCATGATTATCCATGCCATATGAAGCCCTAAAGTGCAGTAAATTCAATGCTTCACACACCATCAACAAATTGCTATCTTTAAATGCAGAGCATTATGGGTCCAGAAAAATTACTTAGGTTTAGGAATCCAGGGGAAGCACATAGGTTAAATTGAAAAACTGAACATGACATTGACAAATTTAAGAGGTAGAAAAGACTTGAATGTGCAAAGGAATGAGAATAGTAATGGAATATTTGTTAACTGAAGGAAGGTCCTACAGCAGAGAAACCAGATCAAGATTGGGAATTTACACAAGTTGAATCCATTGTAGTGGAGGAGATACTCTGAAGATATATTTAAGTTCAACAAAGTATGACATTTTGCATGTAATTTTCTTTCCTTGTGTTTCAGTCATTTCAGACTGCTGTAAGGGAATATTGTACTACATACTGGGGGGCTTATAAACAACATAAATTTAATTTTCATATTTCTGGTGGCCAAAATTCATGGTGCTAGCATGAATGAATAAGCTTTGACATTTTTCCAGACTGCAGAATGATGTTTTCTGAATATATCTTCAGAAAGCTAAGAGCAACTGACAGAGTTTTCTTGGAGTGTTCTCTAAGGGCAATGATTTCATTCAAAAGCAACCCACCTTCAAGATCTTGTGAAATGCCTCTCCCTTTCATCCATAACACTAAGAGATATGACTTCAAATATTAATTTGGGATAACACAAAAATTCAGTCCAAGGCGTGATATTTCAGTCTCACAGTATAACTACTCTAGTGTGGTCTCATGTTGTAGTCTCTCTTATATTTAAGCAATTGAAATAAGTGACTGCTCCTTATCTGATTCTGCTATGGGCCCCATACTGAAACAAATGGACAGCGCTTTGCATCAAGGAGTGGAAAGGCAACCAACTTCATTGCACTGGTGGGCTGACACGAGTTGGCTACCAAGGCATCACCTCAGAGCCATTTGTGAGACAGGGCTGGCTCTGGTTGTCTCTGGATGTAGCACGGTGTAGCCCATCAGGCTGAGTGAATCTCACAAATGAGCTGTGCAGTGGGCCGCATGATCTCATTTTCTCCTAATATGGAGTCTGACGATTAGTTGATTTTTACTTTTTTAATCCATTGCTATGAAAAAGAAAGACTCTATTCAGTGGGAAGAAAGAATTGGGATGAGGGAAAAGGCCAAAGAGAAAAGGAAAACTATCTACTTATGCATATGTTCAGGATAGCTAGGATAATTGTACCACTGATTTCTGCTCATCTATTGAAAAGGAGCACTTAATATTTAATTTTTTTCTTTCTCTTTTGTCTTCTTAATTTTTATAACCTTTTTTAGCAAATTTTCAAATTTATATCTGGTATTCTAAACAACTAATTTGAAAATAACAGTATGTAATACACCAACCATTGCCCAATTCCTATTATTTGTTTACTGAAATTGTTTTGTTTTGTATTATTTTGTTTCTTTGTGCAGGGTCTCACTATGCAGCTCAGGCTCGTAGTGATCCTTCTGATCTCTGCTTCCCTAGTGCTGAGATTAGAGGCATGTTTCACCATTCACAGACTCCCTCACAGGCTCAGTGCACCGTGGGTCAGGGTCAGTGCAGCCTGCCGTGACAGGGATTAATCCCCGGCCCCTGTGCTTACCTAAGCAAGTGCTCCCTCCGCTGTGCTATACTGTCAGCCCTCAGTGAAATTTTGTATCCTGTCTTTGTTCTCTCTCTCCCTCTCTCTCTCTCTCTCTCTCTCTCTCTCTCTCTCTCTCTCTCTCATTTTTTAAAAATCATTTTATGTTCTCTTTAAAGAAAAATCCATGTCAAGTCCAGTGATGTATCTGGAAAATGATACTTCCTTTATGTGTTGCATGCAGGACTTCTAGATAGTAATTAATGTATAGTTATAGTAGTGCTCCCTATCTGAACTGGAAGGAAAGATAGTAAAATAAAAGCAATCTTTGCCATATATATTCTGTGGATCATCGCAACTAATAAGCTTGGAGTGACTACGTAGAAAAAAAGTAAAGAATTTTAGCTATTTATTGATATATAGTTTCCTATATAACATTTTTTTGTCTTTTTGAGACAGGGTCTCGCTATGCACTTAAGGCTGGCTTTGGGCTCATTTTTGTAGCCCAGGTTGGTCTCAAACTCACACAATCAGGCTGAGTGAGTCTAACAAATGAGCTGTGCTGTGGGCCACATGATCTCATTTTCTCTGATCTTCCTGCCTCAGCCTCCTAAGTGCTGTGTCCTATATAACATTTAAGTTCTATCTGTTCAATAAATTTACCTTCATTTTATTTCTACACAAAATTATTAGCATCAAATTTAAGATACAAATATGATTTTATACAAGTTTCAAGACTACAAATTCCTTTAAATAGTAACTTTGATGTTATAATCTAATTGTCATAAATATAATAAGATTATTTTGTGTTTGAATGCATAGTTTATATATTTATGTTTAATTGGTCACAGTTCAAATAATTCCCTTCTATTAAATAATTATTTTACAATTAATTGAATATAAAGTAGAGTAAAATAGGTCTTAATAAACCTTGCGCTATTTGACTTAGGAATAACATTTCTGCTCTTGTAGAGCATGGAAAGAGATACTAGAGAGGTATTCTCCAAAGAAGGACATGTTGCCCAGGAAGACTGTCTTATAGCCTTTGGCTGTTGCCACCTGGGAAGATCATTTCAGCAGTAATGAGTGATCATTTCATTTCTGAGCTTCCCCCAGTTCCAGTGATTGACTCAGGTAAATACTTGCGGAGTCAGCCATCTGGGTCTAATATGGGTTAATATCAAATGCTATTTTGGGCTCTCTGCTGCTCATACACTTGATACATATTTTGTGTGCGATTACAAAGGGACTTCTGACCCTTTACAGTCTTGCTTTTTCTGTACTAACGGGATTGATTGTCTTGTTCACTGACAAAAAGATCCTGGACGTTCAGTTCTGGGCTGTAGCTGCTCCTGGGAAATACAGTGAAAGGTGTTGCGCTGGCAAGGTGTAGGTCTGTGGTTGGGTGAACTGGTCTCAGGCTGGTAGTAAGAACTTTATGGTGGGGGTAGATAGGTCAGAGATACGTAAGCATGAGGTAATGCTACAATAGTTAAAATGTTATTGATCAACTGGGTTAACGTGATGGTGAAGAATGCTCACTGAATGAAGCATGTATGTGAAAATTACAGACAAAATTAGATGGTGTAAGAAAGAGGAAACTGACTGGCTACTGTTCAACTAAATTGAAGATCTAAGAAAGATATTGAGCTTCTAAATGAGTTATTTCTAATCTATTAGTACAAAGGATGTGTACTCTTTAATATTCATTCTGAATATTGCACTTATTCTCACTTTTGCTTCCTGGAGAATACTGCCGCTGATTCATCACAAGTCTTACTTCCAGATACAGTTTTCAAAAATTGTTAGTACAAGGAACTAACACTTTTGTTGAATGAGTAGATGTTTTCACATGCCTACTATGTGGCAGCAAGTGACAGTAAAAACTACATGCATGATTTTTATCATTTCCCAAAGTAGAATCTCATGGAATACAAAGACATTCATTGAAAATAACAAAAATATTATAATTGTGGGAAAATAGCATTATTGTACAGTACTTTATCTATTCAGCCTGAATTAAGGTTAAGATACAGGAACATCATAAATACAGAAATAGAAATATCGCAGAAATAATAACAAAAGCACTGGGAAGATAGCTCAGTGGTCTAAGCACCTGCCTGGCAAGCACAATGACATGGCTTGAATCCCCATCACCGTGTAGTGTGCTTGCCAGGAAGCTGGGCACAGTGGTGCACACCTGCAGTCTCAGTCCAGGGGAAGCTAAGGTGGAGGATCACTATGAGTCTCAGCTGTGTAATGAGACCCCGTATTGAGGAAGGAAGAAAGGAAGGAAGGAAGGAAAGAAAGAAAGAAAGAAAGAAAGAAAGAAAGAAAGAAAGAAAGAAAGAAAGAAAGAAAGAAAGAAAGAAAGAGCTGCCAAAGGGCTGAGTCAGCCAACATGTAATACAAATTCTAACTAAAACAACAGTAACATCTGTAACCAATAGCAAATGTGTATCAACAAAACATGAGAATGTCTTGATAGTACTCTGTATCTGTCACAAAGCAGGGTCTAGTTTAGGAAAAAGAAAAAGAAGAAGTATTCCAGGCCAATTAGAAAAACTCACCCTGGCAAATATTAACTTGTCATGCATCAGACATTGAAGTATATTGTCTTCTGTAATATTTTTATTTCTCTCTCCATCCTTTTTTCAGTCTGACATCATTAATTACACCTTCCTAACCAAATATTCATGGGGTTATGTTTACTCTCTCTGGTTAGCCACTTTCAAGCAACAAATTTGTGGGCCAGCAAAAACATTAAACACATTATTTGTGGGGTTCTGTGTACTACATTAGAAAACTGAAAGAAAAATCAGCTGAAGGAAATATGATGTCTTAAGTAAGATAAATTTGTGCATATATATATATATATATATATATATATATATATCCCAATTTTATCTATAGCTAACAAAGGATGTCAAAGTAAAAGATGAAACATGGTAGTTTTTTTTTTAATTTGATTGTTTTATGTCAGTTATAAATTTCGGTATGAGGTCATAATTTTTTAAAATTAGTTTGTCTTGCAATACAAAGTAATCTTTAAAAGTAGATTCGGAAAACAGCAAAATTTCTCTTTAATCTGCACATTCTAAAATTTTTGTACTTTTATAATGAACATAATTTGAATATTATACTTAATTATGAAATATTAAAATAAGTTTTTGGATTCCTTGTAAAGCAATATATATATATATATATATATATATATATATTTTTTTTTTTTTTTTTTTTTTTTTTTTTTTTTTTTTTTTTTTTTTTTTTTTTTTTTTTTTTTTTTTTTTTTTTTTTTTTTTTTTTTGTAATTGGTACAGGATCTCAGTATGCAACTCAGACTCATGGCGATCTTTCTCTTTTGAGCCTCCTCAGTACTGGGATTACAAGCGTGCACCACCATGCCTGGAATGGGTCCCTGGGTCGCCAGCTCCATGTGCCTAGGGATCGGGAGTGTGCTGCGAATGGTGCTTGCAATCGAACCCCAGTCTGCATATGCCTAAGCAGGTGCTTACTCCACTGAGTTATCTTGCCAGATCAACAATATAAATATTTTGAACAAATTAAAATTTTACTTGATTGAATCTTTCTTAAGTACCAGTTAATAATATTTAAGATTATGAGTATTCTCACTAAAAGGAGATTTAAAGGGTACATAAATTCTAGAGAAGTTTTAGAATTTTTGATTGACACACTTGACAGTTTAAAAACTTATTTTATCAGTTGTCTCTGGCAAAATAATATTTGGACTAGCAAATATTCAGTCCAAACTTTTTGTCAAAACTAACACTATAAAATGCCTGCCTGCAATTCCTAGTCTCTTTGCTTTCTGTCCAACCTAATTTGTTTTATTTCCTCCAGCACTGGATTTCAACATCCTAGCCAATTATAACAAACTACGTTCCCCCTTTACAGGCTGCTACAACTCCATCTTATTCAAATGTTCATCATTGAAGGCTATTCGTGATGTTTGGCTTTAGCTCTTGCTTACACAGGGCGCTATATTTTCATTAATTGTTATTATATTCCCATGTCTTATTGTTTGTGTTTTTGCGGGACCGGGGTTCAAACTCACAACCTTCCACTTGCCAGGCAGGCGTGTGCCACAGAGCTATCTCCCCAGCCCCTATATTCCCATGTCTTAACCACAAATTTAATTGACAATTTAAGTTGAATTATTCTCTTTATTTGAGAGAATAATTTTCTCTTTAATCTGTTTTTAAAGGGAAGAAGGACTTTTGTGCAAAAATTACTTGGAAAAATTGATAGAAATTAATCATTTAATATGTGTATGATTTTTAATATTTAATATTAATACACTATGATATTGGTTTCAAAATGCTAATACATTATGAGTATCACTGCAATATTTACAAAGAAATTTATGATGGAGACTGTAGAAAAGGAATGATCATTAGTTTTTTTTTTTTTTTTTTTAATAAGATATATGTGGTACTGCATAGCTTTAATTTCAACATCCTAGGAAGTTGATATGGGAGGACAGAGGAACTTTATTTATTTATTTATTTATTTATATTTTTTATTGCAGTACAGACAATTGAACTCAGGACCTCGCACATGCTAGTCAAGTAATTATTTTGCTGAGATATCTCCCCAATCCTATACGAGCCTAATTTAAGTCACAGCTTGGGAACCTTAGGAGATCCAATAAGAAGTCATAACAATTCAATAAATATGGCTAAGGATATATTTTGCTGTGAAAGTCCTGTTTCAACCTCTAATACTGCCAAGAAAGAATTGTAAATGACTATAAAATGAATAATAAACAATAATTTTAGGGTGGGGAGATAGCTCAGAGGCACAAGTGCCTTCTTGGTAAGCACAAGGTTCTAATTTTATTCCTCAGTAACAATAATAATTGCAGTAGTAATAATAATAATAATAATAACAAGAAGAAGAAGAAGAAGAGTAACAAGAAGAATTTTTAAGATGAAGGTATTTTAAAAGCAATATATATATATATGTATATATATATGTATATATATATGTATATATATATGTATATATATACATATATATACATATATATATACATATATATATATATATATATATATATATATATATTTAATTATGGCCAGCTCAGCCTGCCCTGGGGGTGGAGCTGGCACAGCATGTGGTGCCAGGGATCAAACTGTTTTCCATGCAGTTGCCCAAGCTTTCCTAAGCAGGCACTTTAAACCCCTGAACCATCTTGCTGGGCAAAAATAGTAAAATTTTATCTTAAATGAATTATCTGTTTGTAAACATCAATGACGAGCATATATTTTATTTCTGAGCAAAATGGAACAATGGATGTTCATGTAAGGTAGAGTAATTAAAAAGCATACAGAATGGAAAATCAAACAACATTATTCAGCAATAATTTTGTTCATAGTGAAAACACTTGGAAAGGAAATAAACAATAGACAATAATAGATAATTAAAGTATATTTCCATAGGACTAGCACTTAAATAATATTATGGAAGCTAAATTCTGGTATCATGAGCTTCAGCAGTATTTCTACTGTGCAAATGAGAAATACGCATCAGTAAATTAAATAGAAATTAAGTGGAACTTGAAGAAATATTTCAAAATTTTAGAAAAGCAGGGTGTTTTTCAGCTCTTATCTTCTCTAAATTTTTCTCCTCTCTGAGTAGCATGTTATAGAACCTCAAAATTTGAATCCAAAGAATACAATAGACCAATATTTCATATGTCATATATCACATCAAAAGTCACCAATCGGGGCTGGGGAGATAGCTCCATTGCACAAGTGCTTGCCTGGCAAGTACAAGATTGTGAGTTTGAACCCCGGTCACGCAAAAAAAAAAAAAAAAAAAAAAAAATTTACCAAGCTTTGAAAAATAAAACCAGGTTTTATTAGGTGCTAAAACAAGTCATTGGTAGTCTTTAGAGAAGCCTACCAAACTTAGTACTTGGCAGTTTTGACATGGATAATCAAAAGAAATTAGATATATACCCTTTTAAAAATGTATTTAGTACAATGTCTACAAAGTCTCACTACACAGATCTGATCCTCTTGTTTTTGGCCTCCTAAGTGCTGGGATTCTAGGCATGGGTCACCACGCCCAGTCTCAGTCACCGTCGCTGTGTGCCCCAGGGGTGGCGCTGGTACCACAAGGTAATTGAGCCCTGGTCTTTGCACCTAAGCAGGCACTTTCGTTCACTGAGCTATCTGGCTGGCCCGGTCAGATGACTCGAACATCATGTTGATGTGTGCGCATCATTTCGTCTCGCAAGTGTAAGAACCTGGAAGAGTAAATAAGATTCAAAAGGTACAATAGATACTGTGAAAGGAAAACAACCTGCTCAAAAGGAAAGAACAACTGGGATGGAGAAAAAGAGAAAAGAAAGAAGGAAAAGTCATGATAGATAGATAGATAGATAGATAGATA
>PVJA010035741.1:0-21601 GCA_004027025.1 Myocastor coypus | reverse complement strand
TTTTTTTTTTTTTTTTTTTTTTTTGTCTTTTTGAGACAGGGTCTACCTATGCAGTTGAGGCTGGTCCTGAGCTCACTTTTGTAGCCCAGGCTGGTCTGGAACTCGCACCAATCCTCCTGCCTCAGCCTCCCGAGTGCTGGGATTATAGGCGTGAGCCACTACGCCCGGCTAATCGACTGGATTTTTTGAAGGAGCCATTTTATAGCCAAGGAGCAGAGCCCCACGATTTCCCGCACCCCTCTCCCTCATTACCAAAGCCCCGCATTGTTATAACAGACAAACTTCACAGACGCATGGTCCCCCAAGGCCCCAGTGTCACAGGGGGGTTGTACAGAGTGTGAGGCCATGTACTGACTGCTATGACATCAGGCCAGGTAGCTTCTTTCCCCGAAATCCCACCTCACCCTGCCATCCCCAGCCCTGGCTCCCTCTGACCTTTCTACTACCTGTACCATTTCACCTCCCCCAGGCCATCATCAGGCTGGAGTCCACTGCATTCCTTTTCAGGGCCAAGTAATACTCCACTGGTGCTCCCCGCATTTTGCTTATCTGTCATCCCTGATGGGTGTGTGGGTTGTTTTTTCTGCCTCTCGGCTGCCGGGAGTCACTGCCACCCACTCTGGCTTATGAAATCGGTTTGTTTACAAAAGTGCCGCCCAGAATCTATCCCGTTGCCACCCACCATGTCACCAATGAAGGCGTTCCAGCCTCTCTGCTCTGTGCTGCCTCGGGAATTCCCACCCCAACCATCACCTGGACCAAGGTGGGTGGAGCCCCTGGTCCCCAGGGTAAACTGAGTCAGCCAGGCTGGTGTGTGTGTGTGTGTGTGTGTGTGTGTGTGTGTGTGTCCTCTACTGATGTCACTTGTGGTGCTATCTTAGGAAACCAAAGCCCTGACCCCCAGGGGTCCCCTCTACAATGTGAGCAAGGACGGCACCCTGGTCATAGCCCGGCCATCCCCGAGGGACGCGGGGACCTATGTGTGCACGGCCACCAACGCTGTCGGCTTCTCCAGCCAGGAGATGCGGCTTTCCGTCAACAGTGAGTGATGGCAGGAGCCCCAGCGGGAGGGGACTCTGGGGTGGGCACGGCCGGCCCTCCGTGGCCCCAGGGGCAGTGGAGTGGCAGTGCCGACACTGCCTCTGCCCACCTCTCTGCCCCAGACCCCACCGGGCCTCAGGACGTTTGCATGCGCCATGCTTCCGCTTCGCTTCCTCTGCCTCCAGGGAGCCTCCCCGTAGGTCACCCCGGGGCTGGGTGACATGCCTCGCAGTGAACACCGAGGCCCCCAGACGACGACCCGCGTGCTGGGCTGAGGGTGGGACCTGGGACTCCAGGGGCTCGGGCTGGATGGCACGCTGGTAGCGACCCCAGCCAGCCCCTTCTAGCGTCTGCGTTTAGAACCAATATTTCATACTGCCAGAGGCTTTCTAGTGGTGACATCGTGCCTCTCTCTGCAGGGGCTTTGCGCAGGGGCTGGGTGGGCCCGGCAGCCCTGCTGTTCTGTTCTTGCTCTGTGGGTGCTCTGCACGCTTTCTGCAGGGAGGGGGAGGGTCTTGGCCCTTGCCACCAAGGCCACGGCAGGTCGCGCGCAGTGGGAGTGCCCCGGGGGAGGGTTTGCAGTGTGACTGCCCTGGAAGAGACAGGGATGGGAAGGGGGAGGACAAGAATGAGGGCAGGGTGGGGACAGCAACAGAGAGGAGGCCCAGGCATGGGGCAGGGCTGGAGGGGCAGGCCAGGCTGGCAGAGCGCCAGGAGCTTCCTGGGGGAGGGCAGGGAGGCCCAGCGGAGCCCTAGGAGAGCCAGGCCGAAGCCCACACTCGCCAGGGTTGTAGCTCAGTGGCACCAGTGTCTGCCCGGACTGCAAGGCTTGGAGCTCGATTGCCAGTAAAAAACCAAAACAAAAACAAAACCACTTGCTCTTCCTGGAGCAGAACCTGCCCACCTCCAGGGTGACCCCAAGGTCCAGGGGGCAAGGGCAGTCTGTCCTCCTGGGGACCGTCCTGCTGTCTGCCGTCCCCGTCACAGCCCTGCCTGCTTCCCCACAGCCAAGCCCAGGATCCGGGTGAATGGGTCACAGGACGCGGCCTCGCCAGCCAGGGTCACAGCCAAGACTGGTGAAGAGGTGACCCTGGACTGTGAGGCCCAGGGCTCCCCACCTCCCCTGGTCACCTGGACAAAGGACACCCGCCCTCTGCTGCCCAGCACCAGCAGGTACTCCATCCTGAGAGCCTCCGCAGGGGTGGGTGTGCCAGGCTCTGGCCTGGCTGGTGACCCTGCGACCCCCGGAGGCTCACCAGTGTCAGCACAGAAAGTGACCCCGGAGGATGTGCACCCTGAAACCAGCCAACCCTCGCGTGGGCCGCGGCCCTTGGGCTGCGTGCGGCGTCCCCCTTTGTCCCTGCCACACTGCTCCCCGGCTCTGTGGAGCTGCTGGAGCTCACTTGGGCAGGTTCAGCGGCTAGGCGGTGCTGTGCGAAGCAAACAGCAAAGCTGGGGCTGCGTTGTGACTAGTCTCCTCACGCCCTGCAGGAGCCAAGCTACACGCTCAGGCCAGGCCGAGGGGCACACGGGGCCCACCCAGCCTGAGCTCCTCAAATTCCTGGAGCCCTTCACTTGGTGGTGGTAGTGGGGGGTGTAGGTGGGCGAGGGGTGCTGCTCTGGGCAGTGATATCAGCGCTGGCAAGGTCCCCGAGACTGAGGAGGTCCCCGCCAGCGGGCCCTGCGCCCCTCCCACCCACGCATTTCTGCCTCCAGAGCATCTGGGTGGTGAGGTCTCCCAGACTTGCAACCCTTGATGTGGGAGGGAGCCAGCCGGGCGGCGGAGTTGAGAGCCCCCTGGCCCTGTGGGAGTACTGCTCCTCCTCCTCCGCACAGTGAGCTGGGATGTAGGGAAGCCGGGGAGCCCGCAGCTGTCCTGGAGAGTGGGTGCTCCCCCCACAGGGCTGGGTGGCTGCCAGTGACCGGCGGGTGCTTGTTTATTTATGGCTTGTTACCCAAGCGGGACCACAGTCCATCTGTTAGCTCCTCAGCGTCCCCTGTGTTCGCAGGTCGGTAGGGAGCTATGAATCTGTAAGGTCACCAAGGGTCACCCGTTGCCTCCCTTGAACCCTCTGCAGCCCTTCTGCACTTCTGCAGAGGTTTCTGACAGGAGGAGGCTTTGCTGTGTGGGGCCGACTGCAGATCTTGGCCGCAGAGTGCAGGAACTGCAGGCCCGACTGGGTTGCCAGTCTTAGCTGTCTGCCTTGAGTGCTGGGACAACCAGTCCTGGTCCTTTGGTATGACATCCCCAGTGCTGCCCTCTGTGTGCAGAGGTGCCCTAGACAGCCTGGAGACAGCCCCGTGTCACCCTGTGCCATCCAACTCCTGTGTATCCACTTTTGGGGACATTCTTTTTGTGTGTGTGTGTGGCAGGGGACAGAACCTGGAGCCTTGCCCCTTGTGGGCAGCTGCTCAGCTCCGAGCCTCAGTGCCTGCGTGTTTAGAGGACCACCTCCCTGAGATAAAACCCACGCACCGGTCCCTGATTTCACGGGTGTGGTCCGGTGCTTTTAGAGCACTCACTGCCATGCACGCATCGCCACCGTCCATCTTAGCACATTTATTTATTTATTTATTTATTCTTGTTTCAGAACCTTTGTTTGTTTATTCACTTATTTTTATGGCCGGCTCAGCCCACCCCGAGAGCAGGGCTGGCGCAGCATGTGGTGCGGGGGGATCGAACCGCGGTCCCTGCAGTTGCTCAAGCTTTCCCAAGCAGGCGCTTTAGACCACTGAGCCATCCCACCGGGCCCTATCTTAGCACATTTTTGCCACCCCCCAAAAGCCCGGAACCCTTGGAGAGCCTGCCCGCTGCCCCTGGCGGCAGGGCCCCGGTCTTTGAGCTGCCTCCCAGGAGGGCTCCATCCTGGGCCCTGCACACAGCGGGGTCCCACGGGGTCCTCATCCGGCCTCTGTTTCCTGGCATAACGTCCTCAGGGCTCAGCACTGTGGCCACGTAGGGCGGGCGTCCCTCCTCCTGGTGGCTGAATGCTATCCCACCCTGAGCTGGACCACCTCCTCCCTAGTCGACCGCCAGTGCGTGGGTACGTGGGCTGCCCCCATCGGGTGACTGTGAATGGCCTACTTCAGCTCTCTTCCCTTCCGTGTCCCCTGTGTGTTCGCAAGATTCTTTGTCCCTATGCCCCAAAGCTGCACACAGGAGATGCGGCCCCTTCTGTCCCCACAGGGATTCACTTGGAAAATGGAGACTTCAGATCCCTGTGGCAGGCAGAGGCCAGGCAGGGGGTGGGGTGACCTGCTGTCGCCTGCTCTGTCTCCCCCCCCCTCGCCCTCCCTCTCTTCCCCCTCCCCTCCTTTCCTTAGCTCCTGCCATGGTTTCTGGGAGCTGAACCTGTCTACCTGCCTCTGGACCGACTGGCTCCTCTGTCTGTGAGGAGCCATCTTGGTGATGTCCCCATTCCTCCTCGTCCCCTGGACTGGGCCATGTGCTCCGTCTGCCATGGTGAGCAGTCTTGGACCTCAGCCCCAGGGCGGACTCGCTCTGTCCTCAGGCACCTTCCTGCCCCATCTGGGCCCAGCTGGGCACCTCAGAGCCTCCTCCGTAACTCTGGGTGTGGACAGCACGGAGTGCCACGCCAGGCTGAGCCCCCGAGGTCTTTGGCCAGGAGGCGCTGAGTTGGTTGTGGCCCTGCCTGGGCCTCGAGGAGGGCATGGAAATGGGTGTGGAGGGCTGGAGCCTGACGTCCTGGCGGGGTGGGGCCTGGCCGCACACACGGGGCACGTGTGGACATGTGCCACCCTGGGCACACTGGGCGTGTGTGTCCCTGGCCCTCTGCAGTGTCCTCAGCCCTGGGCACATCTCTGTCCTGCCCTCCTACCAAGATCCTCGTCTTCTACCCGCCCTCTGGCCTGGCTTTTCTGGTCCAGGGCAGAGCAGTGCCCGCCCCCCTTGCCCGCCTGTTGCTAGGCTGCCGTATGTTTGGGGCTCATGCCTCCACGCCAGCTTTCAGCTGTCCTAAGTCATCTCCTTGGGGATCACCCCAAAGCAGATGACCGAGTCCAAGGGTCGGAGCGGCCACCGGACCAGCTCAATCCGTGGGACTGCTGTTTTTGAAAGAGTCCACGTGGTAAAAGTGCCCACATTCACAGCCCACAGCATCCACTGATCCACTGAGCAGTGCCACGTGCCCTAGATGGGCAGGGAGGGGCTGCAGACAGAGGCCTGGGGACCCCTCGCCCCATCCCTGCCTGAGGTTGTCCTGCAGTGGTGGCTGGGAGCATCTGAGACTTGGTCCAGATGCTGTTTCTAGGCGACTGTGTTTGTTTGGGATTCTGAGCTGAGACAGCTGTGTGAGGTCCCAGCCAGCCAGGGTCCCACGCAGGGCCAAAGCCCAAGTCCCCAGTGGGGAGGGGTGGGGGTGGCGGGACGCCTCAGTCTGGACATTGCTGGGGTTTTCCTGCTGTCACCGCCCTTCCCAGCCTGTTCCCGTGAAGGCTTCCGCTCGCCCCCACCCCCAGTTAGCTGGAGACAGGCTGCAGCTGCAGCTGAGTGTGGGGACTGCGGAGCTTTGTCTCCGTGACCCCAGCCTTGTCCTCTGCATGCAGAGGGACCCCGCCGGGCACACAGCCCTTGGGCAGCACTGGGGTGCTGGTCCCAGGCTTGGTGTGTGCTTCGTGGCTCTGCAATCTGGTGCTGGCCCTGTGTTGGGGGTGGGGGTGGGGAGGGGGCAGGTGCTTTTACTCAGTTTCTCCAGAGTGGCTTCCCATTGGTGGCCTCATTGTGGGGTCTTCACGTTGGTGGCCTGAGATCCTCTTGGGAGGCTGGGTGGTTGACAGAAGCGCCCCTCATGCTAGCTCCTGGGGGCTCGGCCGTCCTGGGGAGGCCCAGCAGACACACAGGCCTGGTGGCAGGAATGAGTGAGCGGCTCTGCAGTGAGGGAAGGGGCCCCTGGCTGCACTGGGCTCCACGCAGCTCAGAGCAGGGAGTCGCCTGCCTGGGAAAGTTTCCTGGAAGAGCTGGACCCGGGCTTCCCAGTGGGGACCGAATCCTGAATAGGGCAGCTGTAATCTGCCTTCAAAACATTTTTGAGCACCTGCTCTGTACTGGATCCTGGGCACACCTGGCCACCCCTTGCAGAGCCACCAGCCTTGGCTGAGAATGACAATCCTGGCTTGGAGGCAGGTGACCAGCGCAGGGCACCATCTGAGCCCCAGCTGGGACGGGGGTGCCCACAGGTGCAGGGACGTGGCAGCCGGGACTCTGGTCTCTGGGCAGTGTGGAGTTGGTTGGCAGCCTTGCTCCCGTGGGACCTGGCAGGGCAGGTAGCACCTCCCGCAACGAGGGCTTGGCCAGGTGGGCATCGTGAGCAGAAACTCCCCCACCTCCTCGGGGCCGTGAGGAGCCATCTGCACACACGGGACAGACAGTGCCGCCGGCCACAGTGCCCACAGAGGCCTCCCCATGCCTCCCCTCTCTCCCCTCCCGTGTTGTCTCCAAACCTGAGCCATAGTGCAGGGAGGGCCGCGGGGAGGGAAGGAGGGAACAGGCTTGGCTTCCCGGAGCCCCAGCCCCGTCCTGTCCAGCCCGTGCTGGGCCCCAGAGGCACTGCTTTGTCATTTTCCCAGACCTCAGAGCTTGGGCTAGGGCTGTGGGGCAGGCCTCTCTCTGCTGAGGCACTGCAGGATGACCTAGGACCCTCGTCTCACCCTGAGCGTCACTGAGTGCACGTGTTATCCTGAAGCTGATGGGGCCTCCCTTGGGGAGTGTAGCTAGGTTGGAGCGACTTACAGGAAAGCTGTGACTGAGCAGAGCCATTTGGGCCACCCCCAGCCACCCATACCTGTCTGTGTAAACACCCATGCCCACGGTAGCAGATTAATCATGTGCTGTGTGCTCCAGCAAGGAGATATTATACAGCAGTGAAGATGAACTAGACCTGCCCACATAGGCGTGACGCCACCTGCGTAAGTGCCTCACACATGCGCAGTGAGGCTGGGGAGCGTCGTGGACTCGCTGTTTTCAGCATGGCGCTACCAATTGGGTCCTGGCTGTCCCGGGGTCCTGTCAAGAGAGGGAAGGCTCTGCCCGCCCATCTCTGGTGACCCTTGTGGCTGCCCTGAGGGCTTGGGGGTGCCGCCTTGCAAGAGCGAGTTGGGCAGGCTGGGAAGCTGGGCAGGAAGAGGTGGTGAGTGTGAGCTGAGGCCTGGCCCTCAGGGTCCCCGGGCCCCAGCCCCTGGCCGGCTGCTTGCTTTCCAGGCCAGCTGGGGTCACGCTGCAGCTGTGCCCCCGTTCTGTGGGGTAGGGGCTGCTCAGAGCCCGTGCACGTGGGCTGGTGATGTCACGTCTGCAAGGGCCCCTGGGGTCCAGTCCAGCTATCAGAGTGGGGGAGGGGCGTCCTGGGTGTGGGTGGCAGTGGGGGAGCACTTCAGCGGGTGGGCCAGCCGGGGAAGGACTGGGCACTGATCTGGACAGTGATTCCTGGAGTCCCTGGGATCAGGGACAGGCAGGCCTGGTACCAGGGCGCAGAGGGCCTCACGGCCGAGCCCAGCACGGTCACAGGTGTTAGTGGTGCCTGTGGTACACCAGGGCGGTGGGTGCCACAGTGGTGGTGCATCTGGAAAGGGCGCAGGGCGGGACCTGACCCTGGCCTGTGCACCTAGCCTGAGCTGTCTGCTGCGACGCCAGGCGGGGCTGCCTGGGTTGCCGTCTCACTGAGCTGGGGCTGGGGCTTGTGGGCACAGCCTGGGGCCCGCAAGGCTTCCTGGAAGACACAGCGGGTCCTGTCCTGTGGAGGTGGGTCTTGAAGCCCGTGCCTGGGGGAGGGGCGGTTTCAGGGTCTCACAGGGGCCTTGTCCCTGCAGGTACATCCTCCTTCCATCCGGGTCCCTGCGTCTGGCGCCGGCCCAGGTGGGTGACGATGGCCACTATGAGTGCACTGTCAGCAACCCCGCCGGCTCGACCTCGAGGCGCTATGTCCTTGGGGTGCAAGGTAGGACCCGTGGGCACCACAGTCGGTCCCTCTGTGGCTGTGCCTGGTGCCCTGCCCTGGCCCCTGGCTCAGGGCTCCTGTCCTCTCTCCTGGGCACCTTTCTTCCTGCTTTGCACGGCTCTGTCCTCCTCCCTGCCCTGGGCCTAGATAGGTGACTCAGAGCTCTGTAGAACGGGGCCCAGGGACCCGTGGTGGGGTACTTGGGGCCTGTGACAGAGGCTGGAGGGTGCAGAGAGGCCTCTAGAGCACACAAGGCCTCCTTCCTGCTGGGTCCCGGGAGCAGCACTCTCTGCGGTGTCCAGGCTGACTCCACTGGAAGAAGCCGGAAAGCGCTGTGAGGCGCAGAGCCTGGGAGGTTGTCACCCCTCAGCTCAGAGACACAGAGACAGGACAAGCTGTGGCCCTGCTCACAGGTGTAGTTCACAGGGGCCAGAAATGTGATGCTTGTGGGGGCAGGGAGTAGAACAAAAAGAGACCTGCTCTCTGGTGACCTCAGGGGGCTGCGGGGTCTGAACCCCAGTGCAGACAAGCACAGGCGTAGCTGGGACACAGGCTCCTGCCCCTGCACAGCTGGCCTTGCCGGTGATGGGGATGTGTGGTCTGTGAGCCCTAAACTAGCAGCTGGTTGTCTCTCTACCAAGACCACGGCTGAGCCCTGTCCAGGTGGATGCCTCTGATGTGGGTGGGGGCTGGGCAGACAGAAGCCTGGAGAGGAGGGCCAGACCTTGGGGGGGCGCTCCACAGCCCCGTGAGAGATGGGGCTGGCTCATGCACCCCTGTGCCCTGTGTGCCCCCCCTCCCTGGGCTCTCATCTCTGGATCTTACTGAGAGACAAGAATCCCTGCCCGTTGGGGTCCCCAGGAACCCCTGAGCAGGGGGTCACACCATCAGCAGGACGGAGGGTGGGAGGGGTGTGTGTGCCCCAGCTCCCAGGAGGGAGAGATCTACAAAGTGGGAAGGCATTGGCCCCCTCTCCCCAAGAGAGACCTGGGGAGCTGGACAAGTGGTTTGGAAACACAGAGGCACGAGGCGAACCCTGGCCCTCCTGCGGCTTAGGGAAGGGAAATGGGGGGACAGGGCTCTCGGAGTGTTTCTGGCACCCCGTGGCTGCTGCCCCGCCCCTCTTGCCTCTTGCTCTATTCTGGGGTGACAGGGGCGGCTGTGGCCCTGGGCTGTGAGAAGCAGAATGGGCCTGAGCCCGCCACGTATGCTGCCTTCCCGCCTAGCTGGTCTGTGTGGAGTCCTGCCAACATGAGCCTCAGTTTCCCCAAGTGCACACTGAACTGGATGCAGTGTGTTAAGGGCACCAGTGTCCAGGCACAGGCCATAGTCTACCCTGTGGGTGACAGAGGAGGCCCTTGCAGGGTCTTGATGTCTTTTCCTGATGCCTGCCTTAGGGGACCTTCTGTCTTAACCTCTCTGGTCTGTGACAAACTTGGGGTGGGCCTGGGTCCCCTGCCAGGTTACCCACCTGACATAGCTTCTGGGGGCCCCCTGCCAGCGCCCCCTCAGGTGCAGCCAGGCCCACGGCTCCTCAAGGCCCTGGTGGGAGAAGCCCTAGATCTGAACTGCGTGGCTGAGGGCAGCCCTGAGCCGCACCTGAGCTGGACCAAGGATGGGGCGGCCCTGCCTGGAGCAGGGTCCTCGGGCTCTGTCCACTTTGCAGCTGTGCGGGCCTTGGATGCCGGGCTGTACCGCTGCGAGGCCACCAGCAGTGCCGGGACAGACGCCTGGGAGCTGGAGCTCAAGGTGCTCGGTGAGCGTCGGTGCCAGGGCCCAGCATGGCCTGGGTCTCAGAGGGCCCCTCTCTTCTGTTTGGTGACAGAGCCCTGTGCCCTGTGGCCCTTGGGGACTGACCAAGAGGTCCTTGGAGCCATGGCCGGGTCCCCAGTCTTCTTGCCCTCTTGCTGTGCCATGGCTCTGAGTGTGTCCCGTGCAGAGGTCCCCTGGGCAGTGGCCGGGCAGCATGGGGCCCGCTGTCCCTCGTATCCACTGGATGACCTAGCCAGTTTCCTCTTCTGCAGAGTGGGCCCAGCAGCACGGGTCACTGAGGGAATGTGGGCAAAGTGGTCAACCCTGGAAGTTCTGGGCTGGAAGCTCGCGGTGCCAGTATCGTTACTACTACCTGGCCCCGTTGGTGCTACACTGCTGTGTGGGTGCCTCTAGGGTCTAGGCCAGCATCCCTGCCCGCACTGGACTCTGGGGGACTGCAGTTCGGGGGCTGCAAGGTGACACCCTGCGCTCTGACTGGAAATAAGTGTGGTCACGCCCTCTTCTCAGAGCCTCCACACTGGGTGGCCGACAATAACAGCCTGGTGGAGAGAGTGGCTGGGGAGAACGCCAGCCTCCCGTGCCCGGCCCAAGGTGAGGTTCGCAGGGTGGGGTGGGGAGGCGAGGCCAAGGGGGAGGCTGCTGGGCTCGCTGCTCCTCCACAGCTGCTCCTCACCCATGTCAGCCCTCCTTGGCTGTGTGACCGCTGGGACCCAGGAGGAGCTCAGGGCCTCCCCGCAGAAGGGCTCTGGGTCCATGGCACTGTGCATCCAGGTGGGACCACCGCTGAACAGCGGCAGGGCCGGGGCTGGAGCTTGGCGGCACAGTGCCCGTCTGGCCATTGCAAGGTCCTGAGCTCAATTCCAGGTACCCAAATCCCCCCAAATCCTGAGGTCTCTCCAGGGCTTGGAGGCCTGACTCCTGGGGCTAGAGGCATGGGGTCTCCAGAAGCTGAAGGGTCAGGAGGCATACGTGTGACATGTGTATGGGGGTTTTGGGGTACGCCCAAGCCTGCGTTGGTGCTGTGTGGACCACTAGGGCCTGGTCACTCAGGGGCTCTGTGGTGACGGCTGGATGGCCTCGCTTGGCGATCTGGGCCAATCACAGCCCAGCAGGGCGGCTGTACTGCATACCCACAGTGCACTGGGCCCTGAAGCGCATTGACTGGTGGGGGTGGGTGTCAGAGGGGACCATCCGGCCATGGAGCCTATGGTGGTGCCATGTGGCCAGAGCCACGCCTTCTTGTTGAGAAGGAGTTGGGGCCGAGCCGGGCACAGGGCACAGCTGCAGTTTCTGCTATGTGCCAGGCAGGGTGCTGGCTGCTGGGGTGTAGCAGGGACCCCAGGGCCTGTGAGGAAAAGTGGGCGCAAAGAAAATTCTGGCGGCAGAGGTTGGAGTGGGTGGGATGCAGTTGATTCAGGGTGGTAGGGGCCTCCCTGGGAAGGATCTAGAAAATAGGGGACTGAAAGGACAGTGTGGACATGTGGTGGGGGGTTGGGGGTGGGCACAGGCTGCAGCTCTGAGGGCTGGTGGTGACACATGGAGAGACACAGCGGGGTGGTGCAGCTGTGCAGGGGAAGACGTCGGGGTCTCTGTGCTCAGGAATCTGTGCTCCTGCCAGGGACGCCCAAGCCACAGGTCACGTGGCACAAGGGCCCATCTTTGGAGCCCCTGAGTGGCCGGCCAGGTGTGGTGGTGCTGCACGATGGGTCCCTGTTCCTGTCCTCGGTCTCACCCACGGACAGCGGAGACTATGAGTGCCAGACCACCAACGAGGCGGGCTCCGCCTCCCGGAGAGCCAAGCTGGTGGTCCACGGTAAGGAGAGCCTACGGCTGTGGCTGGGCATGGATGGTGGCTGGGACTCAGGGACGGGTTTGACCCCACCTCCCATGGAGGCCACTTGGTAGGGTTCCATAGTGATGCCAGAATCTGCTGGGAGCACCAGGTCCCTAGGGGCCAGAAGCCTACCACAGGGAGGGTGCACGGTCCTGCCTGCAAGTGCCAGAGAAGAGCAGAGCTCACTGCTGCCCCTGCTGCCCTGGGAGAGCTGCGTGGGCTGTGGAGGGAACGGGGGCACTGGGGGGCTGCTCGCTGGGCCCTGCAGCTGCGTCCAGGTGAAAAGCAGAGGAGAGGCCCAGAGCCCATAGCCAGCTTCAAGTCGGGTTAGTGTGGGCAATCAGGGAGGCTGGGCAGGGGAATTCTGGGAGTGAGAGACCAGCCTGGGCTACAGAGTGAGCGCAAGACCAGCCTGAGCTGCATACCCGTGGGGTGGGCTGGGGCTCCCCTTGCTGACAGACGAGTGGAGCAGCCCCTGGCAGCGCCTGTCCCATCATCAGTCGCTTGCTTGCAAAGTCTGCCCCAAGAAGAGTTGCTCACTCTGGGGACCCAGTTGGGTGGCTGTGGCACCAGGCCTGGAGCACAACCGGATGCGCCCGGGGGGACTCCGGCCTCTTGGAAGGCTGAGCAGCAGTGTGGCACCCACTGGGCCCCTCCGGGCTATGCCAGTCCCTGGGTAGGCTGCGGTGGCTGTGCACGGGATGGGTGGATCAAGGAGGAGGGGCCAGCTGTCTGCCTCTCCTCGCCCCCGCAGTGCCCCCCAGCATCCGGGAGCATGGGCTCAAGGGCAACGTGTCAGGCGTGGCCGGGCAGCCGCTGTCGCTGGAATGTGATGCACATGGCTCTCCAGCCCCCGAGATCGTGTGGCTCAAGGACGGGCAGCTGGTGGGTGTTCCCAAGGGTGTGGCACGGACAGTCTGTCTAGAGAGGGCCTGCTGAGTACTGTATGACATGTGACCACCTCTGTGGAAAGTAAGGGTGTGGTCCTAGGGTGATCCCCGCCTGGCTCTGGTTGCCAGCCTGGCCTCAGATTTCTTATTGCTAATGGGCACTGCCACCGCCACCCCACCTCTCCTGCCCAGATCCCTGAGGCTGGCAGCCTCCGACTTCTGCAAGGGGCCCGGACCCTCCACTTCCCCAAGATCGAGGGAGCCGATTCCGGCCTCTACTCCTGCCGCGCGGAGAACCAGGCAGGGAGTGCCCAGAGGGACTTCAGTCTCCTGGTGCTCAGTGAGTGGCTGGGCAGAGGGCTGTGAGGACCCGTCCCTGTCCCTCTGGAGCCCCGGGCAAGGAGCACACTGGACAGACCAGTGATCAAGCCAGTGTGGCAGAAGGCGGGCTGGGCAGGCTCCCGAGAACCGGGGGCCGGGGGCCCATCCACCTGGGGTTCGGGAGCTTCCTGAGAGGACAGTGCCATGGGGACCCACGCAGGCAAGAGCTCCACGGCTGACAGGGTCCTCTGGGTCTGAGCTCCACAATCCTTTTGCCCCACAGCCCCCCCGTCCATGCTGGGAGCTGGGGCTGCCCAGGAGGTGCTGGGCATGGCTGGTGCCGACGTAGAGCTGGAGTGCCGGACGTCTGGGGTCCCCACACCCCAAGTGGAGTGGACCAAGGATGGGCAGTGAGTAGCCTTCCTGGTGGGCACAGGGCTGTGCTCAGGCTGGGGCCTCTGGCTGGGCCCTGCGAGGCTGAACTCTGAGGGACCCTGCGGGGTGAGCAGGGCCTTCCTAATGTTTAGCAGCCTTAACCGCACCCCCCCCCAAAAAAAAAGAAAAAGGAAAAAATGACCTGAGAGTGGTGGTGTATGCCTGCCATGCCAGCACTCAGGAGGCTGAGGCAGGAGGATCATTGTGAGTTTGAGGCCAGCCTGAGCTGCAAAGTGAGCTCAAGGCCAGCCTGAGCTACAGAGCAAAATCCTGTGTCAAAAGGGCAAAGCAGCAGCAGCAGTAAGAACCACCTGCGCTGTCTTAGGTAGCGTTTCCATCACAAACAGCGCCGTCCGCCGTAAAGCTACAGTGCGGCAGCCTTTGGAGCAGCTCGCGGCGCCGGGCCACCATGGCCCGGCTGCGTCCGGAACGAAACTCGGGACCCACTGCGCGGCCACTTCCCAGCCCTGTCTGGATCCCTGACGCCCCAGCAGCCTACTTCCTGTCCCCA
Organism: Myocastor coypus; assembly: GCA_004027025.1. Classification (NCBI taxonomy): domain Eukaryota; kingdom Metazoa; phylum Chordata; class Mammalia; order Rodentia; family Myocastoridae; genus Myocastor; species Myocastor coypus. The sequence continues at coordinate 7,846 of PVJA010035741.1, read as the reverse complement.
CATTTGCCTGGGCTGGCCATTCTTCCGGGGTCAGACACTGGGTGGCCTTTGGTGTGGCTCCTTCCTCGGCAGAATGTTTTCGAGGCTCGTCCCTGTCGTAGCAGGAGCCAGCATCTCAGTCCTCCTCGTGGCTAAGAGGCTCTATCTGTGGATGGGCCGTTGGTTGGGCCGCTTCTGGCTGTGGGTGTTGGGGGCGTGGCCGGCTGGCTGCTCCCGACCCACCGGCCCTGGAGCCGCCTGCCCCACCTTCCTGCTTCATACCTCGCCAGGCCTGTCCTTCCTGGAGAACCTCGGACCCAGCTCTTGGAGGATGGCCAGCTCCTGAGGATCGTCAGCAGTCACCCGGGGGATGAGGGTCGGTACCAGTGCACAGCTTTCAGCCCAGCGGGCCAGCAGACCAAGGACTTCCGGCTTCGAGTGCACTGTGAGACCCGACCCCTTCTGGACCACCAGCTGCTTGTGACCTCTTCTGTCTGCTGTCACTGCTAGGAAGGGTCAATGAGGACAGGTTTGGGGGGCCCAGGGACAATCCCATGTCTGGGAAAACCAGCTGGGGGCTACAGGGGCATCTGGCCTGGGTCCAGGGCTTCCCAGAATTCTTTATACCAAAGAGATATTTATTATCTGAACTCTAAGTGGGAAGCCAGCAGGACGGCATGTGCCGTCCATGAAAAGCAAAGAGCCAAAGAGAGGCCTGGTGTGCTAGGGGAGGGCGCCAACCCAGGCCTGCTCCTGTGCTGAGGGGGAGCCCAGAAAGGGCCTGAAAGGCCAGGGGGGTGGTGGCCCTCAAGAAGAGTCGTAGGTTCTGGGATGCGTGTCACCCCCCCGGGACACCCCCCCCCCCGTTCCCACCTGCCCCCTGAAGTCATCCTGAGTACCAGTGCCCTGGGGAAGCCTTGCTCTAGTCCAGCCCCTCATTCCACAGATGGGGAGCCTGAGGCCCAGAGCGGGGACAGGACCTACCCCGGGTCATACAGTGAGTTAGAGGCAGAGCTGGGTCCCCAGGCCCTCGGTGGTGACTGCACTTGCTTCCCACACCAGCATGTCCCCGAGCCGACCCCGTCTGCCCATCCTAACGCCACTCTCTCTGTGCTGTGTCCTCCTGTCTGCATAGGGAAAGCCTGTGACATGTGCTTGTGGCCCATGGGCACGTGCATGCTTCCCTGGGGAAGGACACTGGCCACCTGTGAGGGGCACCTGTGACCCCCGCCTGCTGTGTCCTTCTCAGCACACCCGACCATCTGGGGCTCCAGTGAGACTGGTGAAGTGGCCGCCGTGGAGGGACAATCAGTGCAGCTCCCTTGTGAGGCCCGAGGTGCTCCCACCCCCGAGATCACCTGGTTCAAGGATGGGGCCCTGCTCCCTGCCAGCCCCGAGGTGGTCTATGCCAGGGGTGGCCGGCAGCTGCAGCTGGGCCAGGCGCAGGGATCAGATGCCGGCGTCTATACCTGCAAGGCCAGCAATCCTATGGGCATCACGGAGAAGTCCACCAAGCTGGTGGTTTATGGTGAGCAGCTGGGGCAATGGGAGTGTGCGGGGTCACCTGGGCTGGGCAGCGGGAGGGACGCTGGACCCAGGCAGCCTGCATCTGGCTCCAGAGGTCAGTGTGCGTGGTGGGGGGGTGGTGCTAAAGTGGCCGGAGTTGACAGGGAAATGGGACCGGGAAGACCTCAGGAGAGAGGCATCGGCCCAGCTCCCCTAGGATCCCCGCACAGGTGGGGAGACCAGGGCCCAGGGTAAGGCTGTCCTGGGGTACACAGCACAGCTGAGTCCACACTCTTGGCCTCCCCCAGTTCAGGGCTTTTTGCTAAGCTGATGTCAAAGACCTGGGATAGTAAATTCCTGGGGTGCATCGCTACTCAGAGCCAAGTTCTGGGAGACTTCGCAACATGAGCTGGTTTAGCTGGCTGGGGCTAGGACTTGGGCTCTTGTGTTCCCATGGAAGATGAACATGGTGAGCTCCATGGTCAGCCCCAAAGGGACTGCCCCACAGCCCCGGCTGGTGACCTCTGTGTCACCTGGTCCTCAGGGATGGGTTCTTAGGACATGTGAGGACCCTGGAAGAGAGGTAGGTCTGGGCTGGTATGGGCAGGCACGTGAGGAGTTGGGAGCGGTGTGAGGCTCCCCAGGTTTAGTTTGGGTGCTGTAGCTCCCTGACGCAAGCCAAGCCCCAGGTATATGAGCATCTCTAAGGTGGGGCCCAGCTTATTTGGGGATCGGAGGCTCTCCGGCGATGAGATGTGTGTGTGTGTGTGTGTGTGTGTGTGTGTGTGTGTGTGTGTGTGTAGTGCATTAATGTTATCCCTTGCTTAATGTGGGCTGAACAGAGCTGAAGTGTCCCACACCAGTGGGCAGTGAAGGCTTAAATACATGAGTCAAGTGCTATGACTTTAGGGCTGCAGGAGGCTTAACCCTCTCGCAGAACCCGACATCCTCTGGGGCCTAAGACCGAGACCTCCTCAGGGCGGCCGTATTCGCTTAGTTATCAGAGCAAGGGAGGGGAATGCTGAAGCAGCGTGGGAACTGAGAACCGTGCGGTCCCCAGGAAGGGCCCCACCCTGGGGTGAGATGTCTGCAGCTGCAGTCCTCCTCTGGCTGAGCTCCGAGCCAGGTGTCCCTCGCCGTGGCCTTGTCTCATGGTTTGAGACATCCCTGCCTCACGAGCCACTGCAGACCTCAGTGGGACCAGCGGCTCACAGCAGTCGACTTACTATGAGTCCACCGCCTACTCCTGACAGGGGGCCCAGGGCCGGGACAGACTCACCAGGGAACAGGGAAGTGTGTTGGTGAGCTCCAGTGCTGCTCAGAGCCGCTTCGTAGTGGGCTTCAGTGTGTGTGTGCATGTGTGCGTGTATGTGTGTGTGTGTGCGTGCATGTGCGTCTGTGTGAGTGTGTGTGTGTGCGTCTGTGTGACTGTGTGTGTGTGCTATATTCAAAGCACCTTGGGATGCAAAGAGGATTGAAATGCTTCTCTATTCCCAAGCAAAGTTTTCACTGGGTTCTCTGGCAGTGATGCTGCCAGCGCAGCCTTTTGGGGTACCCCCCTAAAGATTAAGAGGCCAGCTTCCCCTCCAGCTGGGCTGTAGAGGGCTCTGAGCACAGATCCAATCCTGTCCCCTTAGCCACCATTGGCTGAGCCAGGGGCCCCCAAAATCACATCTGAGAGCCCCTGTGCGGGTATGGAGACACCAGGGCAAGCTGCTGTTCTGTTCATGATGAGCTCTGAGGGGCAGCGCAGACAGAGTCAAGGTGGAGGGCATCCTTGGTGTAGGGGCAGGGAAGCTCCAGGCAGAGGGGCATTGGGCAGGGGTCCCTGTGGGTTGAGCAGAGCAGGCCTGGTTTGGGGAGGCTGCTGGGACCCTGAGCACCCTTGCCTCCCCCCCCCAGTTGCACCCACCATTGAAGGTGCCCGTGGAGAGCCTTACGTGGTGCAAGCCGTGGCCGGGAGGCCCTTGGCGCTGGAGTGTGCAGCCAGAGGCTTCCCACCCCCCACCGTGTCCTGGCAGTATGAGGGGCTGCCGCTGGCTGAGAGCAACGGGACCTGGCTGGAGCTGGACGGTGCACTGCGGTTGCAGAGCCCAGGGGAGGCTTCCAGGGGGCTGTACAGCTGTGTGGCCAGCAGCCCCGCGGGTGAGGCCGTGCTGCAGTATGCCGTGGAAGTACAGGGTGAGCCAGCCAGGGCGGCAGGCTTCCCCTCACGCCTGCTGGTCCCCGGCAGTTTGTCTCTGTGGGGATGGAGGGTGATGACACAGTTGTGGCCACAGAGCTTCCATGGTGAGCGACTCAGTCCCTAGATCCCGAATCCGCCCCTGCCTGTGTCCTGGGGATGGGTCACCCAGGAGGAGGACACTGCTCTGCCTTCTGTCCACAGGATGGAGACTGTTAAGGACTGCAGGGCTGGCGTGGGCCTCTGGTCAAGTGCTGGCCTAGCAGCGTGGGGCTCTGGGTCTGATCCCAGCACATAAAGGGAAAAAGTGTCCCTAGACCAAGCTGGCACGGGCCCCATCCCGTGCCCCCCGCTCTAGCCACTCAGCAGACACTTCCAGCGTGCCCTCCATGCCAGCCCATGGGGGTAGAAGGAGAATGCACAAGGCCAGCAGGACTCAGTCTGGGGGCGGCAGCCGGCACAGACGGGCTTTGAGCCCCGCTTTGACCGTGGGCTGCGAGACTTGCTCAGCTCCAGCCACCAACAGCGTGTCTTGCCCACAGTGCCCCCGCAGCTCCTGGTGGCTGAAGGCTCAGGCCAGGTGACCGCCATCGTGGGACAGCCCCTGGAGCTCCCATGCAGGGCCTCAGGCTCCCCGGTGCCCACTATCCAGTGCGTACAGGGCACAGGGCTCAGCTGGGCAGGAAGAGCGGGGACTGTGGGGTGCTGTGGGGGGGGGGGCTGCTCTCTGTTCCCAGGCATGAGCGCCAGGCTGAGCTGGCGGGGACAGCAGGTGTGCTTTGGGGGGACAGGAAGCCTCCTTGTCTGTCCTGGAGCCACCCTTCCTGCCTCAGGCCAGCTGGTGCCCCTGCCCCACCCTAGGTGGCTGCAGAATGGCCGCCCTGCGGAGCAGCTGGCAGGAGTGCAGATCTCCTCGCAGGGAGCCACGCTGCACATCAACCGTGTGGAGCTGGGCCACGCGGGCCTCTTCGCCTGCCAAGCTACCAACGATGCGGGCACCACAGGCGCTGAGGTGGAGGTGTCTGTCCACGGTGAGCAGCATCCTGGACTGGAGTGGTGGGCGGCCTCAGATGCCAGCTGGGCGGAGCCAGAGGGCACTGCCAGGCCTGAAGGGACAGGGGCTCCTCTCCTCTGGGCAGAGGCCAGTGCTGGACGTCCCAGTTCCCTGAGGAGATGCGGATGTGCCAGGCTACCCTTTCTCAGTCACTTGGCATCCCTCACCCACTCTCTTCCTGTGACCGCATCGTACCTCACGGAATCCTTTACTTCAGCACCCACTTCTGGTCTCATGGCAGAGGCCACCCACCATACTAGGGCAGTCGCTCATGGCAGAGGCCACCCACCATACTAGGGCAGTCGCTCATGGCAGAGGCCACCCACCATACTAGGGCAGTCGCTCATGGCAGAGCCCACCCACCATACTAGGGCAGTCGCTCATGGCAGAGGCCACCCACCATACTAGGGCAGTCGCTCATGGCAGAGGCCACCCACCATACTAGGGCAGTCGCTCATGGCAGAGGCCACCCACCATACTAGGGCAATCGCTCATCTCTGCTTCCTGCTCTGTGGGTGCCATAAAGCCAGCTCGCAGTTGCCTTTCTGTGCTGCGTTCTGGGCGTAGAACTGTGCAGGGCAGAGTAGAATAGCTGTTCATGCACACGTGGGTGGATAGATGATGGGTGGGAGGATGGATGGATGAGTGGGTAGGCGGGTGGGCAGGTGATGAGCGGACAGATGGGTGGGTACAGGGGCAGGTGGAGAGGTAGGAAGGTGGAAGGACTTTGGGGTGGTTGGAGGACTAGGGGGGGACGGGCAGGCCAGTGGGGGTGTGAGAGAATGCCCAAGGGAGAAGCTCCTCTGCTGACTCACTCTGCAGCTGTAGGCCAGGTGTGTTGGGGCAGTGTGGGGCAAGGTAGAGATCAGACCTTGGTGAAGCCCTGCAAGGCCACCCACCCCTTCACCCACAGACATCAAGGGGGCCTCTGCGTACCCCCGTGTCCCTCTTTAGCCTGACCCGGGCCCTCCCTCTCTCCCACTACCCAGAGCCCCCGACGGTCGATGTCATCGGGAATGAGAACATCACAGTCCCTTTCCTGCAGTCCGTGACCCTCCAGTGTGTAGGGGCTGGTGTGCCTCCCCCAAGCCTCCGCTGGTGGAAGGATGGGGTGGCCCTGGCAACATCAGGGGGGACCCTGCAGGTACATTCAGGGGCCCCAGGGTTGGTGGGGCGGCTGGGACAGGCGGAGGAGCTGGCCTGAGGAGCTGCTCTTCCTGGGTCCTGCCAGGCCTGTGCCAAGCCTTGGTAGCATGGGGTGGGGCAGGCGCAGAGAATGCTGGGGCCTCAGGAGTCTTGGGGTGCTGGCCTGGAGAAATCAGGGGACCCTCTGCCTCTTTCAGCTCCGTGGAGCCTCAGTTGTCAGGAGGAGAAAATGGGGAGAGAGTAGAGCTAGAGATCAGAGGAGCCCGGAGCCCGGAGAGCTGGTCCGTGCCTCCTGGCACGCTGCCTGCCCCGGGGGTCCCCAGGTGCCTGGCTGTCCCCGGCCTGGGCTCTGTGGCTTCCCAAATACCCTCCTCCTCCTCCTCCTCCTCCTCCTCCTCCCCCAGATCAAGAAGGTAGACCTGAGGGACGAGGGCGTCTACACCTGCACAGCCACCAGCCTGGCTGGGGAGAGCAAGAGGGACGTGGCGGTCAAGGTTCTGGGTAAGAAAGTGGCCGCGGGTGGCGCATGAAGCCCATGGGCCCTGTGTGCAAGGCACAAGGTTGCAAAGGTTTTAAAATCACAGCGTGTGCCCGACTTGGGAGGACGCGGACAGCCTGAGGTGCCACCTGGGCGGCTGCCCTGGGCGCCTGCCTGCGTGGGAAGCAGGCTGTGCCCAGCTTGGGGGCCACCTCAGGCCCTTTGCTTCATACTGTGGGTCCATGGCATGCTTGCCAGGGTGGGCAAGTCCCCTCCCGGCCGTGCCCCTCCTGTGGGTCCTGCTCTTGGCCTTGGGACCTGGCTAGGGGCATTGGAGTGGGTGGGGTGAGGGCCACTCATGGTCCCCAGGAGAGCTCAAGCCTGTCTCCTCCTAGTCCCCCCCAACATCGAGCCGGGCCCTGTCAACCAGGCCGTGCTGGAGAACGCATCCAGGACCTTGGAGTGCCTGGCTTCAGGGGTTCCTCCTCCAGGTAAGGCGCTCCCCTCAGGAAAGCCCTCCGGCTGTACCCGTAAAGCCCACCCAGTGAGTGCTGGGCACAGAGCTTTGCCCCAGGCTCAGCAGCAAACCTGGGGGCTCTGCTCAGTCTGCATGCCAAGGGGCAGCCTGGGCTAGGGTGGGAAGCAGGAGCCTCAGGTCCCCCATATCACCGCTTTTCTCTGGAGCAGGTGCTGAGGAAGGGCTGGGTGCTGGGCACGGGGGTGGCATGGGGCTTGTCAGGGGAGGCTACCCGCGCCTCCCCTCTGGGCCTCGTGTATTCCTGCTCCTGCTTTCCCCACCCACCACCCAGTGGTCCTGTCTCAAGTGTCACTGCCCTGCCCTACCCTACTCCTTTTGTGAAGAGTGCCGGCCTTCTCTAGCATGTGACAGAAAGCGTAACCGCTCTGCAAGCCTCTTAGGGTCACCCCTGCACCAGCACTCTGAAGATCCAGTGGCACTCTTTGCTCCCCTCTCCAGAGATCACTTGGTTCAAAGGCCACCAGCCCATCTCTGCCCAGACCAGGGTGCTGGTCTCTGCTGATGGAAGAAGTCTCCGCATTGAGCAAGCCCGGCTTTCTGATGCGGGGAGCTACCGCTGCGTGGCTTCCAATGTGGCAGGCAGCACAGAGCTTCAGTACAGCCTCCGGGTCCATGGTGAGCTGCCCTGGAGGCGCCGGGGCCCCTGCCGAGACAGTGACGTGCCTGCCACTTGACTACCCTGGCCATGGATTGATGCATTTTAAACTCACCTAACACATCATCCACCTACCCACTACTCACACAGCCATCTACTTACCCGTCATCCATCCATCCATCCATCCATCCATCCATCCTTTCCTCCATGTATTCAACTTCTGTCCAACCGCATTTATTGAATACTTGCTCTTAAGAAGTCCCTGGTTGCCGGGCGTGGTGGCTCACACCTGTAATCCCAGCACTCAGGAGGCTGAGGCAGGAGGATTGGTGCAAGTTCAAGACCAGCCTGGGCTACAAAAGTGAGCT
>PVJA010035740.1:0-21623 GCA_004027025.1 Myocastor coypus | reverse complement strand
TTTTTTTTTTTTTTTTTTTTTTTTTTTTTTTTTTTTTTTTTTTTTTTTTTTTTTTTTTTTTTTTTTTTTTTTTTTTTTTTTTTTTTTTTTTTTTTTTTTTTTTTTTTTTTTTTTTTTTTTTTTTTTGTCTTTTTTTGAGACCGAGTTTCATTGTGCAGCTCAGGCTGGCCTTGAGCTCACTTTTTTAGCCCAGGCTGGTCTCGAACTCCCACTGATCCTCCTGCCTCTGCCTCCCAAGTGCTGGAATTACAGGCATGCTCCACCGTGCCTGGCTTAGCTTTGCTTTTTATACGTCATGGTTACACTTTTCCCCTGGATGGTTAAGAACAAGTTAAAGCAGGATCTGTATAACTAAAAATGTAACTTTTGTTATCTGGTAGGGTCAGTCAAATACCTTCATGATTTACCCTGGACAGCACCTTGTGGACCTTCTGCCAGTGTCAAAGAACCAACTTCTGTTTAATTTCTTCTTTGTATTGTTTTCTTTGTTTCCAATGCATTAATTTCTGTTCTAATATTTACAATTTCTTTCCTTCTTTGGGCTTGACTTATTCTTCTTTTCCTTGGAGCTTGATATGCAGCTTAAGGTCATTTATTTGAGCTTGTTCTTTTTGGAATGTACAAATTTACCGTGATAAATTTTCCTTTAATACAGAGGCCCACAGGTTTTGTGTATCTCCATTTTCATTTGATTGTAAATATTTTGCAATTTCCTCCTCCTCCTCCTCTCCTCCTCCTCCTTCTTCTTCCTCTTCCTCTTCCTCTTCTTCTTCTTTATTTTAGTGCAGGATCTCATAGTGATCCTCCTATTTTCAGCCTCCCAAGCACTGGGATTAAAGGTACGGATCACCACACCCAGTCTCAATTGCTATCTCAGTGAATTATGAGGGTCAGGGCTGGTAGGTCACACTAGGGATCGAACCCCAGTCCCTGCATTTGAGCTACCTGAGCAGTCCTGAAGGATTACTGTGAAGCTAGCTCTGAGAATGTGGAAATAACACTCAATTGGAGCCAACTCCTACTAAAACCAACTGCTGCTGTTGTGAGGAATTTTGCGGGGGCAATGCAAAGAGCAACAACAAGCGAACAGGAAGGTTTTCCATGGTTCAGCTTTAGTTCTGCCCTTTAGTGGCCTATATTGCATGAATTAACAGGGAGTCCCTGGACTCTAGAAGTGTTTGTGGAGTCTTACTATTTGTGGATGCTGACATCACAAAGCTGAGTCGATGTAGAGATTGAAGAGGAGAGACAACAGTGAACATTCTTCATAATAAGTTCTGCACAGTGAGATTATGATGTGAAGAGAATATTCTCACAAAGGTAAATCTTTACATTAATTAGAAGCACACAGACTAGTTCAAGCACAGAGAAATACTGTTGGCGAAAAGATCGACCAAAAGACTAATGAAACAGAATTCAGAAATCCATTTGTCCAAACTAATTAACTTGGTTTGCAATAAACATGCCCTTGCAATTCAGCAGAAGAAAGAGACAACTTTTTCCATAAATGGTATTGGAGAAATTGTTATCTGAGGAACAAAATGAATCTTGAGTTTAACCACACACAATTCAAGGTGGATCACAGATCTGAAGGTGAAAAGCAAAACAATAAGAAGAATAATGTTAATAAAATTTTACAAAGAAAAATGAGTGTGAGAGTTCAGGAAAAAAAGTTGGACGTCATTACAATCAAGAACCACTGTTCATAAAAATAATGAAATACCTGAGAAAGCCACAGATTTGGAGAAGTTATTTGTAAAACATACCTGACAAAGAACTCATATCCAGTATATATGTATATGTAGATTTTGAACATCTATAAATCACTAACGATGAGACATATAGCCCAAATTCAATCCACAGTGTAAGGATAGTACAAACCTAAAAGAAAGGCTAAAATTAGAAGAGTAAGTGTGGATGAGATTGTAGAGCAGCTGTAGTCTTTATGCATTGCAGATGGAAGTATAGAGTGGCTCATCGTTTTTAGAGAACATTTGTTGGAGTCCATTAAAACTAAGTGTACTTCTATCTTTTCCAAATCTATGACCTAGAAATTCTACTTCATGGCTCCTATCCAAGAAAATGAATGCATATGTCTATAAAAAGCCATATAAATGCTTGTTTGTATGTTTAGTTAGGATAATAAAATATAAAGCAAAACAAAAAACTAGAAGAGTATAATTGTCTAACACTAGGAGAATATAAAATCAATTGTATGTAAATAAAACATTACTCAGAATAAAAAGAATGATAAATACAATATGATTAAAGAAGCCAAAGACAAAAGTATATGTATTATCTGAAACTCATCAATTTGAAGACGTGTGTAGTATATAAAATTAATGATGGTCCAAGTCATGGCGTTTATTATTATTGGGCTTGGTTTTGGGCTCAAAATATGCAAAGGGGATGGTCTGGTAGGATGGAAATGGTGTATATCCTGTTCTGCATGATAGTCCCATAGCTTATACACATGAGCAAAGTATTATCTAGGTATACAACTAAGAATATACTTTACAGCATGCAAATTGTATCTCAGAAAAATAAGGAAATGAAACACTTTTTAAAAGCACAATTCTGGCCTAGTCTTCTAGGAACAGTAAAATAACGAAATAAGTTTCTATGACTGGAGGGGCATTTGGCTTTTTTTCTGTCCCATTAAAGGCACAGTATTATCTATAACAAAACATAAATCATGGTTATTAACTGACTTTTTGTATCCTGTAGGAGGTGGCATCATTTTCAAATTGAATTCTTTGAATTTTGGGTATAAATCCAAGGAAAGCCTGGAGATTAGAATTTGTTCATTTCACCTTGCTGTAGATACAAAGATGAAAATGCTCGTGTGTACAGAGAGTGCCAGAACAGGGAGAATGAAGACACCGAGCACTTGGAACCACAGGAACCATGCAGAGAACAGTGCTAAGAGGTGCCTGTGTATATTCAGGTAACCTGTACTTAGGGAACATTTGATAAGTACTTGGTGCTCTGATTCAAATCTGGGGTTCTTGAAAGAGTAATAATGTCAATAACATACTTGAGCAGCTGATGGATAATTACCCATATTTATTTATTCTTTTAATATATGTGTTTGTTTGCATATCTGTATGCGTGTGTTTAGAAAGGGGAACAGAACTATGATTTTGAGACAGTGTCTGACTATGTTTTCTTTTTTTTTTTTTTTCTTCAGGCTAATTTTACCTTTATAGGTTTTTAAAGGACTCCTGATACATCAGTCCCTCACCAGCTGGGACTATTATTATACAGTATACTTCACTATCCTACAACTATCTTAGAAATATCTTTATATTAATTTGGTAATCCTTCCCTAACAGAGATCTCTTCTGGATTTCCTGGGTTGCCAAAAGCCAATGAGTAACACTTGACAGTAAGGAGCCTAAAAGAGTACGATTTCTTTTGGAGAAGTCACATGTATTCTACAAGAGAAAGTCTGGTGTTCTAGGAAAAAGAGAATTCTCATTACAGTATAATTAAAGAAGCAAAAGAAGAGAAATGATCATTATTTGGAAGTCAGGGGTGAAGACCAAAGAGAGTGAATGAAAACTAATGGTATAATGTTGTCCCAGAGCTGAGTTTCTAGCATTGCATGAATAATACATAAACCTGTAATTAAGATTTGAGATGATGCTTGTGAGAAATACTCTTTTGAGGCATAAGAATTCGATATTTCAATATTTCTTGTGGTCATTAAAGGCAAGATAATCAATCTTTTCACCCTCCGTTGGAAGTAGAAAAGTAGTAATTTAAACCATAAAGAGTATTGAGATACTTAGGAGGATAATATGAGCCTCCTGGGCTTGCTACTTGAGGAACACAAGTTTCAGACTCATAGGAATCTTGGACAGTCCCATTAGCTGAAACACACAGCACCTTATGCGTGACTTTTTAGGGTGTATGGGGACCAAAATGAATTTTGTGCTCTGAAGTTTTTCTTATAAAAAGTTGAATCTAAACATGTCTGGACAATCGATGTGTGTTTCTTAGGCATAGATTTTAAATTTAAGATCTTTACAACAAAGGAGACTGTTCAACCTACCTAGATTGAGTTCTATGGAATAATTCTGTGAATGATCATGAGTAGATGCCAGTTCATACTGGTGAGGTAGATACAGCATAAGAAAAGAATGAAATTGGAGTTGTACAGATTAACGTGTTTGTTGTATTCTTTTCATTTGAAAGAACCAGAGGAAACTGTCTAAAGTCATGCAAGTAGTTGTTGGTAGAGTTAGAACTAGGATCTAGGGTTCCTGGCTGCACATTTAAGGATCTGCATGCTTTGTAGAACTTAGCACAGAGGGATGCTTTCTACCTGTGGTGCTTCAATGTTGTGTTTGCTGGTGTCTTATTGGCTTCTAGTAATGGTGCACAGACAGAAAGAATCCACTCTAAAAGACAACACATTTAGTAGACAGAATTTTACTGATTTCATTAAAGTATAAAATATTGCCAATAAGGAAGACTATGGGAAATTTCCTCTGAAATATCCTTGTTCTTTAAGATGGTTTCACCACATTTAAATATTTGTAATTATTGCACTTTTCCTTCACCACTTTGAAGATGTTACTGAATTATTTTATTCTTTTGTGCTATTAAGTCTTTTATTAGTCTAATTAGTGTCTAATAACAAACAACTGTTTTACTTAGGCCTTTTTTCTTTTTGACATTGATTTCTTTCAGTTTCAGGATGAGAGAATATGTATAGATTTGGCTTTGTTAATTTTTTTTAATTTTAGAGAAACCTTTCTGAGATGAGTACATAGCATGAGATTAGTAATAGATTGTACATTATAAATAAATTATTCACAACATTAGATGAATATAGCAATTAAATTATGTAAAATAAAAATGTAAAATAAAAATGAAGAAGAAAAAAAAAAAAAAAAAGCCGGGCGTGGTGGCGCACGCCTGTAATCCTAGCACTGGGGAGGCTGAGGCAGGAGGATTGGTGCAAGTTCGAGACCAGCCTGGGCTACAAAAGTGAGCTCAGGACCAGCCTCAACTGCATAGCGAGACCCTGTCTCAAAAAGACAAAAAAAAAAAAAAAATGAAGAAGAAAATCATCATGTCTACAACCTGTGCTCTGTATAACTACTAGGAGGACAACAATGTACATTGTATCAAATATTGGAAATGTACTACTAACATGTTTTGAAACTGTCACATTGTTATTTCATATTAAATGCAATAAAAATAGAAAAAGGAAATCAACAAACAAAAACTATTGGAGAGGTTTAAGGAAAAAAAGAACACTTCTCCACTGCTCATAAGAATGCAGACTGGTGTACCCATTACGGAAATCAGTGCGGAGACTTTTTAAAAAACTAGGACTAGAAATCCCATTTCAGTCCAGCTATACCCCTACTGGGCATTTCTCCAGAGCTATCATACCATAGTGGTATTTGTGCACCTATGTTTATGGCAGCACAATTTGTGATAGTCAAATCTTGGAAGCAACCAAAATACCAGTCACTTAAAGAATGGATGAAATAGGTTGGTGTTTTTATACAATGGAATATTACTCAGATATAAAGAGTGATAAACTTGAAGTCTTTATATATAAGTGTATGTATCTTGCATACTCTCATAAGTGAAATAAACTAGACCTACATGTGTAACTATTGTATAGTCTCCCTAGTGTGAGAGCTCAAAATAAGAAATAAAAATGGAAAGGTATAACATAGCTAAATGGAAATGAAGAACCTAAGGATTAAACAATGAAGAGACAGCAACCAGAGAAGCTAGGAAACATGGCAGGGGCAAAACCATGCAGTAATATACACAGGATGATTAAAACAATGAATGTAAGTATCTCCAACAGGTTTTTGAAACTAGCAGTTAATTCGTAGAATTCTCACCCTGTCTAACTATAAATGTTAATGTCTGGGAAGTAAGCTACTACAGAGAGGATGGCAATGTGTAATACTAAAAGCATGTTTGGAATGCCTGTCATTCGTGACTTCTAGGTGTGTGCTGCTTCTAACATCATATCAGTTATTGCTATATCCTTTCTCAAATAAATGTTTTTAATGAAAAATGAAAATAAGAGACAAAAGAAAAAATGCCATAGGATTGACCTGCTATAATTTTGTATATGGTTAGATTCCTAAATTTCTGTCCATAAATGTGTGATTTTTTTTTATCACATTGTATAGGGATTTATTAGAATATCAATGATTGATGGAAAATACCAGTTCCATGTTCAGTCTAAGGCATTTGATATTCAGAAAGACAGTGATGCTAAGCTCAAGTGTCCATGCCACAGGGCAATAATATCCCCAATTTTCTCTTTTGGAGGGTTAATACCTTAAAAGTTTGAGATCAAGAATTAGAGAAAAAGAAGGGCTTTAAGGATATCCAATATTTTGGTCTTAGCCCCTCAACATCAGCAAGGACTCTGGACATAAGAGAACCTGTATTGTAACATCCTATAACTCAGTGTTGTCCCAAATTTTCTGTTCAAGGAGATTATGGGGCCACCGAGGAAAGTGACGGACAGTGTATAGTGTGCTTAAGGAGAGTCATCTAGAGAGAAAACATTCTCTCAGGCTTTCACAGAGAGCAAATGGGTCAAGCAATGGCTGTGACTCATCCAGATGGCTAACACTGATCAAAGTTATGTAAATTGCATTACATGGTTTCAGGGTAAATCCTGAGGGGCTTTGGCTGACCTAATCAGATACAACAGTTCCATTTTTTGTTATATATGTCTTGCTTTAGCTAGGTATTAGCCATCCAGCAGAAAAGTTTAACCACTTGGCATAAGAAGTAAAGCCATATTAATATGCTGAGCTGTAGAAAGCTCAAGTCAACAGCTTCCAACATTTCCAGTACTGCTAATAATCCACTTCTACCATGGACTGTAGGACAATGAGTGCAGCTGTTTTCTCTTGGTTTGGTGAGAGGAAGTACTTGTGCTGATGGCCTTTCAAGAGTTACCACGTCTGCATCCTGTATCTGTGTGGCTACTGTGGGGACAGCAATGTACATTGTATTGGTTGTTGTGGCTGTCTTGGTGACCTGTTTTGGGGCTGTTTCATTATTGTTTCTTTCTCATTAAAATTAGTAAAAACAAAAATACTCCAAAATATAACATAAATATTGAAAGGTCATACATATATGATATCATTCTGATGTGTTTTCCTTTAATTGTGATCTGTGACTTTTCTCTAGTGGCTTTTACTATACTGTTTCAGTGCTGAATGTCTGGGTTTTTAGTTACATGGCTGGGTGTGGTTTTAATTGGGTTGATGTTATTTGGAGTTTTATATACTTTGGTTAACTGAATGTCAAATTGTTTTCCCATATTTGGAAAGTTTTCTTCTATGACTTCTGTCCATATTCTTTTTATATTATTTGTCTTTACTCCTTTCTCATTGATGCCTATTAGTCTCATATTGTTCATCTTTGCATCATCTTGCAGATGTTGAATTATTTTTTCTTGCTTCCTAGTTGTTCTTAAGAGATCTTACGTTTTCACTAGTTATAATTGTGTCTTTAAGGTCTGAAAGTCTATTTTCAGTTTCATTCAAATGGTTTTGCCAGTTTGTGTTTGAGGTTTTAAGTTCCTGTATAGCAGTTTGAATCTGCTTCATATATTCTATTTTTCTTTTCCTTTATTCCTCATCCAAGGATTTGACCAGTTTTCTATTTTCTTCTATTTTTTAATCTGTGTCTTCTTTAGGAACATTTAGCACTTCTTTCATTATAGTTATTTATTTTTTTCTTCAGAAATTATTTTTGATCTGATTTCCTCTATACCTTTCTGCAGTTGTTTCTTTACTTCAGATGCTATTATTTCTGAGATTCCAGGTGTGTGATTTCCAATTTCTTCTATTCTATTGTCTCCTATATGTGTTTTACATGGGCTCTGGGCTTGAAAATGTATTTTGTGTCTTCTCTTTGTAATTTTGTATAGGTCTGTCTTCTGACCTTTGATGTAGAGCTTTGGTAGAGTTCTTACCTTAGCACCAGGTCCAGATCTACTAAGTTCAAACTTGTCCAGGTGTGTGTGTGTGTGTGTGTGTGTGTGACTTGATTTGGCTGCTGTGCTCCACTTCTTCCCGTTGTAGCCCTAGGAGATAAACCTGCTGTGTCACTTTGACAAGATGTTCTGCTCCTGGATGAGCTGTGTGGATCTTGCTTGTATCTTCTCTGCAGCAAGTTCTGCCACAGGGTTCCACACCTGACCCACACCTGGACCTGGGCTCTGGGTTGAGTGAGAACTCAGTAAGTACCAGGCCATCTCACTCACATACTGGGCCTGGGCCCTGGGTCAAAGGAGGATCTAGTTGGCCTAAAGTCATCTCATATGCTGGGCCTGGGCTCTGGGTCAAAATCTACTCATTTAACTTGTGACTTTCTGTGATTCCTGAAACTTGATTTTCATCTCAGCAATTGTAGAAGCTTCCCAATGAGGAACTCTTACAACATTCCCTTTTTGGGGCTGAAGGTATAGCTCACTGTATAATATGCTTAGTTTGCTTTAGGCTTCTAGGTTCAATCTCCAGGACAAACAAAAATTTGCTTTCTTTGTACTGTCCTTTCCATTTCTTATCAGACATGTGCTGAACTATTTCATTCTATCTTCTATTCTGTGTTACCACTGTCATAGTTTGCATTTCTCTGTCATAGGTTCATCTTTGACCAATTTTTCAGATTTATAATCTGCTGCACTCATTTTCTCTTCAGATCTTTCTTTTTTGTTATTTTGTCTCTTTGAGACAGGGTCTCATCATGCAGTGCAGGCTGGCCTTCAACTTACTTTGTAGCCCAGGCTGGTCTTGAACTCTCAAAGACCGTCCTTTTTTAGTCTCTTGAGTGCTAGTATTTCTAGCATGTGCCACTGTTGTGGTTTGTATATAGGTGCCCCCCCAAAGCCTGATGCAGTCATAGGGCAGCTTCTGGAGTGTGTGATTGATTATTGTGGATGTGGGTGCTACAGTTGCCCTGGGCAAGGTAGTTTGCAATATAATGTAAGGAGGGGAGAGAGGCTAGCTAGATGCCTCTCTGTCACTCCTTTTGCTCTTACTCTTTGTGACCACCGTAAAATTTCTCTCTGCTCTGTGTGCAACTCTGCCTTGGAACCTGCTAAGTACGAACTGAAACCTCCACTATATATGAGTTAAATAAACCTTTCCTTCCTTCATTTTAGGTGTTGGGTATTTGTCTCAGCAATGAGAGACAGGTAACAGAAATAGCCACAATGTGCGGCTTCTTTTCAAATGTTTAATTTGTTGCTCTACCTGTGCCTGGGGATGTTTATTTGCTAATGTTTCACATGCTACCTCATCAAATATGTTTGTTCTTTCATCATTAGCATCATAATTTTTTTGTTTTATTTAAAACTAGTTATAAAAATCTAACAAAGAAACTTAAAATCAGATTCTATTGTTCCAGGTTTTGCAATTTTTGTTACTATTTTAATTAAAAACATTCTTTAAGTTGACAAGTAAAATTATATGTATATAGGGTACGGCATACACAGCTTGTATAACATTCACATGAAGGTGAGTCTATGTATTTCTTGAAGCATTTAGAATTTCTTTGTAGTGAAAATATTCCATCTTTCTCCTAGCTTTTTTGAAATGTGAAATTGATTATGATATATTTATAGTTACCTTAGTATATAATAGAATAGAAGAACCTATTTGTCCTCATGTATCACTTTGTACCCACAGACCAAAATTTCCTCATCTCTGTCTTATTTTATCTGATGCCCATTAGTTACTATTTATCTATGAGATGAGTTCTTTTAGATTTCATGTGAATGAAATCATGTGCTGCTTGTATTTCTGGGTCTTCTTTCAGTTCAAGTGATATCATCTAGTTCCATTCATATTGCTGCAAACAACATGATTATCCCTTATGGCTCACTAGTATTCCACTATGCATGTTCACACCATATTTTCTTCTGCTTTGGCACATCCAGTTTTCTCAGGATTGTCTGTTCTCCAATCAAAGTCCTTAGTACTTTTATTGAAAATCAATTACCTACGAATGTATGGGATCATTTCTGATTTCTGCTCTGTCTCTGTGTCTGACTTTCTGTCAATATCAGGCTGTTGTTGGGCGTGGTGGCACATGATTTCTGCTCTGTCTCTGTGTCTGACTTTCTGTCAATATCAGGCTGTTGCTGGGCGTGGTGGCTCACGCCTGTAATCCCAGCACTTGGGAGGCTGAGGCACGAGGATCGGTGTGAGTTCGAGACCAGCCTGGGCTACAAAAGTGAGCTCAAGGCCAGCCTCAACTGCATAGTGAGACCCTGCCTCAAAAAGACAAAAAAAAAAAAAAAAAATCAGGCTGTTTTAATTATTATTTGATATTCAGTTTTGGTTGTTGGGAGTGTTGCCCTCAGCTCACTCTTTCTTCAGGGTGGATTGCTCTGAATATTGTGTGGAGTCTGTTTCACCATCCTCATTCACTTAGGTTCAAGGCTATCCCTTAATTGTTCTTAGTTGCTAAGATTCGAATTACTGTTCACTTATTGATCTTGCTGAAGTTTCAGCACCCATTAATGATTATAATTTCCATTATATTTGATTTTAATCTTCTTAATTTTCTTTGGGATTTTTTCCTTGTTCATATTTTCAAGTGGAATTTTGTGATTGAGCTATTCTATATACTATGTATGAAATGGCTTTAAAATTATTCTGGAAAGGATTTCTTGAGTTCAGTGTATAGAAATATCACCTGGAGATCTTGTTAAGTTGAAGATTTCCATAGCAGTAGATCTGGTATGTCTGAGAATCTGACTTCTAGAAAGTTCTCAAGTGATATCTTTGCTTCTATTCCATAGAAAGCCTCCAAAGTAGCAATATTCTAAATTATATGTTATCAGAAACAGGAACACGTGGAAATTATTTTCAAAGCACTAAAGGAATAGGAAATATAGAAAAGTTTCTAATAATTGTGATTTATTTCACTTACAGTTTTGATTATATGAAACCTCGGTGTATCTTGGAATTCCAGAGCAAGGTTTTCCTTTATTTAAACTCTGCAGAATAGGTGGAACCAGAAAGTTGAATGCTATCATTTATCTCTTTGCCTCATGTTTCTGCTTCTCTATGTGCATCTGCATTATTTTTTCCCTTTTTAACCTGCTTCCTATTACAGGGAGGATATGAAATACTCTCTTACCCTCTTTCTTACCATCCTTCTCATACATTCTGTCTGTATTTTCTTGTCTCATTGGACGCGTGCTATAACCGAGTGGACAAATGTGTGGTTTATTGAATAGAATGTCTGATTTGAATTTTGGTTTTGCTATTTACTGGATATTCAACTTTGGATACCTTATTTAATCTCTGTGTTGCTTAGTTGTCATATATGTAAAAGGGGGAAATTTTTAAAACTTAATGATACTATTATCATTTAGCATCCAGTTGATACATATGAAAATTACATATTTCACCACTTTGACTTGTAAAAACAAATAATAAACATTTCTCGAAACAAATACTGAAGTGGGTAAATCCACCACCATGTCCCTACCTACACTCAGAGTCAACTGAATTTCAATTTGAAGCAAGAAATGTAACCAGTAGCTGAAACAGTGAAACAGTGCCCCACATAGGTCAGGTAATTATTCTAATTTCCGTTCTATCAGAGTGTTGTCAGAGGCTTGTGGCCACAGAGAAGCTTTGAATATTAAACATATATATATATATATATATATATATATATATATATATATATTCTCATCTGATATGTCAGGCAGTGCAGTCATGTCCACAAGAGCCACAAAAAAAGCCATAAGGCTTGACTAATCTGAGATTCTGAAAGCTAGTAAATCCATTATGTTATTTCTGTCCATAAGTCACAGTATATCTTCTCATAAATCAAAATACTGTTAAGGTGGAATAGTTGATGGTTGTTTCTTGCATTCCAAGCACATAATTTCTGAGCCAGGAAAGCAGATATTTATGAGGCTAACAAGTCTCATTTCTGAAAGCTGTAAGCATGAATGGTATCTTTTCTAAGCAGTATGTATACTTAGTGTCTCCCTGCCTTTCATGGCCCTAGGGTAACCACACCTATGTTAGCTTAACTAACATTTTATTCCCTAAACAAAGGTTTAAAAGGGAATTCTAAAAAGCTGATCAATTTTAAATAAGGTAATAATTCTAAAACAAGAAGCCAGGCATGGTGGTGCATGCCTGTAATCCCAGTACTTGGGAGGCTGAGGCAGGAGGATCGGTATGAGTTTGAGACCAGCCTGAGGTACAAAAGTGAGCTCAAGGCCAGCCAGAACTGCACAGCCAGACCCTGTCTCAAAAAGACTAATAATAATTAATAATAATGATAATTCTACAACAAATTGAAGAGTAATCCATGATTGAACTGAAGGTGAAATGGTATTTCAGTGACTTCTCATTCAGCGCTAAGATTTTAGGTACTTTTCTTATTGCTGAGATATAATAACTGACAACCAAAGTTAAAGGAGGAAAAATTTATTTGGTTCACAGTTTGTAGAGGTTTCAGTCCACAGTTAGTAGGCTCCAAGGCAGGGTGGTATGGCAAAGGTGCATTACAAAGCAGAAATTATTCATGGCAGAAATTATTCATACATCTAGACACAAATAATAACATTCTACCCCCGACTTCCCAAAAAGTCATGAACATCCCTTCAGTTCATCTTCAGAAGTTCCCTTAGCATTTAGTCTATCTCTAAAAGTGGCCAAAGTTGTAACAGTTTCTGTATTGCTGAAAAGTGCAAGCCCAAAGCTTCCTCTGAGGCTTAAGGCAAGTTCAGCCTTTGTACAAATGAAAAAAGAAAAGTTAAACACTTCCAACATACCATGGCATAAGATAAACATGGAAAACATGAAAGTTACAAATGAGGAGAGATACAAAAGGATACAATTAAATCAGATTAAAATTCCAACAGAGAAAACATTAAATCTTGTACTTCCATGTGCAGCATCTGAGGTAGTCTGTGAAAAACAAACTGAAGGGTTTGTGTGGTTCCATCTTTGTGCCACTGCCAGTGGTTGGAGCTCTCATGTCTTTTATTTTGTGCTGTCTCTGCTCCTTCCTTGCAGTCTTCCTTAGGTGATCCACATTCCCAGATTCTTCAAACTTCTGGGCTGTCCACTGCACGTTTGGCTTGCCACTCAGTTTCACACACTGCCCTCTCAGGGACACACTATGTGTTTGCACAGGCCTTCTGAAATGTGTGTGTAAAAGCCTTCTGTTCTTCATGTATCTGAAACTTGGATGATGTCAGGGTCTGACATCATCTGGATCAGCAGCCATGCTTCTTTCTTTCTTGGATGTAGGAGTCAAATGCCTAGATACTAAGTACTCTAAACTTAATCCCAAGGAACCAATTCTCTAGACTACTAGTATTACAGAACATGGTACTCTGGGGGTACCATGCTCTTCTTAAAACAAAGTCTCTCCCCATTGCAGCTCTGAATTTGAAAGACTGGAATCGTCCTGGTTCTTATCCTATCCTCAGATCATCTTTTGTGATGTTGCCTTCTGAAATACTTGGCTTTTTTCTTGCTAATCTTTTCAGTGACTGATTTTGCTTCTGTTCCTTGTTTGCTGGCTGTAGCTCTCCTGAAGCTTCTTTCTGATCAAATCTAAAACATTTTAAATCATTTTGTTGTGCTTTTTCTTTTGACTCTCAACATAAATCTGGCTAAAAGCTCTCAAGTATCCATGCCACCACTTTAATATTATAGTGCCATGGAATTTCTTCTGCAATATTGATTAGTCTTCTGACCTTAGTCTCAGGCAAAGTCTCTACACATAAACAAAATACAGACAAGTTTTCTACCAAGGCATAACACACATCACCTTGAGTCGCACAGTTAATGCAGTCATTTCCCCCAGTTTTATCAGCAACATTTTATCAGCATTCTGGTCTTCAGAATTCTGACCCAAATCTCCCATTAAGTACAGCCTAAAGGTTTCCAGGACTACTCTTCAGTTGGCATCTCTGAACCTTTCCAAACTCTTGATGCAACCAGTCTCAAAGGCTCCTAAGCCATATGATGAAGTATAGTCATAACAACGACCCTACTCTTGGTACCAAATTCTGTGTTAGTGATGTGATCATTACTGATATGAAATTCAACAGTCACAAATTGAAGGACAAAAGGTTTATTTGGCTCACAATTTTTAGTGTTTTAGTCTGGTGCAAGGCAGAGTAGCATGTAGAGTAGCATTGCAGGGGAAAAATAACCAGTGGCAAGAACACAGGCACTAGCATATCAGCCCTCTTTTTGTCCCTTACATTTGGGCCAGACTACCTGCATTCAAGATGGTATAGCATTCACACCCCTAAAACTAGCCAAACTGCCAAGACAATCTATGGACTGATTTAGTCATCACAAACCCCTGATCCCAGCCCCATGTACTCTATGGACTGATTTAGTCATCACAAACCCCTGATCCCTGCACCACACACTCTAGATCCAACCAACTCTGAAAAATCTCCACCTATGAATCCATGAGGCTTTGGGGGAGCCATTTAGATACAAACCATAACCGTTAATATTGCACAGGAATTCAGAAGTGCCTCCTGTTGGCCCAGATCTTTCTGGAAGAGCTGCATCTGGTAACCAAAGTGCTTATAAGCCTGAGTCAAGTGATTCTTTTGGAAATCAGGACGAAGGGTGACGGGCCCTGGCCAAAAACAAACAGAAATATCAAGATGCAAAGTTACCTTTCTAGCTGTTTTGTAGACTTCACTTGCCTCTCCATGTGAAGGTAGAATAGAAAGTCTCTAAGAAAAGGCACAGTTTTTCAGAAGTTTATGCAGGGGTTGAGGAAAGAAGAAGAAAATCCGTCTACTGATATATTGATGTAGCATCTTTAGGTCCCCACTCTTCTAGGCCTAAATTTCCTAAATTCACATGGGGAGAAACAGAAACATCTTGAGAACAGTTTCCCCATGTAAAATCAATTAGATGCCAGTAACAGAAAATTTCAGAATTCAGAATGAAGGTCTTTTGTTATGTAGACTCAGTGGTGTGAAGTGGGTTATTCAAGGCCAGCTCAGAGGGCCTTGCTTAGTTATTTTAATTTACTATTGCATTTTCTCTTCCCTGTGTACTACTATAAGGAAAACTTAATTTCCAGGTGTTTGTGAAACAGCTGTAAGTTTTCTTAGGTGGCAAACACTTCCCGTTCTCAGTGCTTCCTTGTTGGCTCCACCACTGGTCCCCCCACTATTAAGCATGGCTCACTGCAGTCCTGCTGGCCAATAGAAATATCTGGCCTTGGTTTGCATTAGGAGGTCTTGCTTTATAGCTTGATTCAAAATTCTTAAGCTACAGACATTTGATCTCTCTTTGGAGCCAAAATAAAGGAAAGCAGCTCTAGCAGGCAGACCAACCTAGGCTGACCTCTCTCAGAAGCTGACACTGGTTTTTCTGGGCCCAGCCAGAAAGACTAAGGAAACAGGCAACAACCATCCTGGTCTTTTGTTTCTCCCAGTACTGAAGATTGAACCCCAAGGAACTCTAACACTCAACCTTTTTTTAAATTTAAAACAGGGTCTTGCTAAGTTGCCGGGGCTGGTCTCTAGCTTTTGATGCTCCTCAGCATAACTGGAATTAAAGTTGTGTGGCACCATGCCCAGCTCCTTTGTTGTCTTTGATGTACTTCACAGAAGCCTGGCCATCCCTGTGTTAAGTCATATAGATAAAGGCGATCGGCCAGGAACGTGATTGTAGGATTTAAACCTCTGAAACTTGCTTGATCCCTTTTTTGTATTTATTTATTTATTTATTTAAATCTATTTTGTACAGGGT
This sequence comes from Myocastor coypus, assembly GCA_004027025.1. Taxonomy (NCBI): domain Eukaryota; kingdom Metazoa; phylum Chordata; class Mammalia; order Rodentia; family Myocastoridae; genus Myocastor; species Myocastor coypus. The sequence goes on along the minus strand of PVJA010035740.1, from coordinate 5,838 downwards.
CTACAAGGTCTCACTACATTGATTGGACTCATAATGATACTGCTGTTTTCAGCTTCCCAAGTCCAAGGATTAAAGGCAGGTGCCATCACGCCCAGTCTCAATCCCCATCTCAGTGCACCTTGGGGGTGGGGCTGGCACAAGATTTTGTTTGGTTATGTTTTTTCTCTCCCCTAAGCCTCTCACTTGTTCATCCCTCCAGGATACTGGGTTCTAAACATTTACTTCAGTCATCGCCCTCATGTCCTTTTACCAGTGCTGGTCCTATCATTTTCAGATGGAACTAAGGGCAATGAGGGTTGTGCATTTTGACACTTCCAGCTCAGCCAGAGGCCTAGCAAATCCAGGGTTAGTATCTATGGTAAAGAACTGACTATAAAATTATCATTAATGAGATGAATAAGTTACTTTCCACCACAACGTGCCAAGACACTTTTGAAATTACTGTAAAGACAAAGAACTAAGTAGAACAGACTGAGCTTTGAATTCCCCAGCAGTCCCCCTTGCCTGTGTAGTCCAAATGCACAGAGAAGACAAATCCAAAACAAACAGTACTTGTCACTGTTTAACTACAGAAGCACATTAGAGAATATGAAAGGAAATAGGTTTAAAGCCACCAGATGAGCAGTCTAATTTAGTGCTTGAGTAAAGTCTAAAATCTTCACAGGAAGGGACTGAAATATTAAAGTGCATCACTAACGTTCAGGCTGACTGGTCCTCCAGCCATGTGGGAGAGCAGGAGACTTAGCAATAACCTGCCTCCGGGTGCATTTCCAAGAATGAATTGAAGAAGCTGAAATATTACAATCACTGTAGCTGAGTTTACATTATAGTACTAGTGTCTCAAGGATGGAAGAAATTCATACAAGATCCAAGTCAGCTCCCCCGCCCCCAGGACTCATCAATGCACTCTTTTGCTTTTTAGGATAGGGTTTCACCATGCAGTTCAGGTTGATCTCAAACCTTTAATCCTCCTGCCTCAGCTTTACGAGTGGCTGAGATTACAGGCAGAACCCATCCTTTTAACATTGAACCATCACTAGAAAGAAGGAAGTTAGCGCCGCTCATTTGGCAGGAATGCACATACTTTATTTTTTTTAGTCATTGTGGTCCTGGGCACTTAACACAGGGCCTCTACACTGAGCTATATCAGTGTTTTGGACAGGGCCTTATGAAGGAGCGCAGCTGGACTTGAAGCTGTGTATCCCAGTCTTGCTTTGTGTACACACTGATTCTCCTGCTTCAGACTCCCCCGTGCTGCAATTATGGCTGTGCACCACCACACCTGGCCCTTTAGCACTTTTTGACACAGAATCTTAGTAAGTCACTCAGTGGACCTGCAGTGTACAAACTTATAATATTTCCTTGTTAGCCTCCCAGAGTGAAAGAATTACAGAGACATGCCCTCATGCCTTGCTATGCATACTACTTTTTTCAAAACTTGAGCTAACTGGTAACACCTCTCTCTGGAAAAGGAAGAAGTGTGTACCCTGTAAAACTAGAATCCAGCTGTTTCTAGGTAAATTGTCCTCTCTCCAATCAGAAAATTTAACAGTAACTAAACAAAATACCGGGATCTCAGGGGCCCAAAGTTCACTGGATATCATTTCAGCCAGTGTAATTTTACAGATGTGAAAGCCAAGACCTACAGTGACCCAGGGCTTGTCCACACACATCTGGAGATGAGATCTGATTTCTAGGACAGCATACCTTTAGCTATACAAGCCTAGCATCCATTAGTTTTCATTGCATAAAAATAGATTTATTATTTGCATTAAGAACCAGGGCTAAGACTTCTAAGAGCTGGGGGAAAAGTTGGGGTTTCTAGATTTGACCAGGGAGTACTGCTCAAGCCTTGGTGCTTGCATGGTGCAGCTAAGGTGCTCCCCAAATTCAGTGATGGCAAATTGGGCTTGAAGGTTCCTGACGAGTGACTGAGGTCTACATTTAAGGCTTCTGTGAAAGACTGAAAACTTCACGCAACCTCACATTTGGCTACCTTATACGTTTGGTCAAAGTGTTTCAGAGAAGTAGCTGACTGGTCTTAGGTCTTCCCTGGGGAAGCTGGATTGAAGCAACTTTTGTGTTTTTGAGATGAGTAAGATCTACATACAGATTAACAGTTTCAGAGAGTATAAATGTTTGGGAATCATTGGGGAATGGAGCAGGACTTGAAAAAGAAAAAATAAAATTTCCCACATGTCCCTCTCTACAGCTTTCATTCTTATATAAATAAAAGCAGTAACTTTTGTCTCTATAAGTAAAATTTTATAACTTCCTGTTCTCTTAACATCCTGTTATACCCAAGGAGGACAACAAGATACAAAACTGTCACAGCTTGACAAACTCTTTCTTCTCCATCTGCCTGCCTTTAAGTTCCATGTCAAAGACCAACCTCCTTGACCAAAAGTATAAAAGCTGGACCTTGTCCATTATCCATCAATCAGCCATTTTGGATGTCGTAAGTTCAAGCCAGTTGCACCTAAAACCTTGAAATAAGATCCCCTATTTTCCCATTGGTCTCTCTGATCTCTTGGGTTCTGCCACAGGGATCTTTTGCACATATCCCAGGAATAACCAAAGTGATCAAAGGCTTCCCTATGATGTTGTGATGCTTGAAGTTCTCTTCAGCTTACTGTTCTATGTTACTGTTTCATTATAAAGATCAACACTGAGGCCTTGGCACTTAAGCTCTGTAAGTCTGTACAAAGGAAAGGAAAGGATTTAAACCTGGTGACACTTCCGTGGGCTGGCTCATAGCAAGAAATACAGCAGGAACATTACAGCTCAAGTGGAGTTAGCGTTTCAAGCAGCGGAGACTGGGCTAGGATGCTGTTGCAGGTAGGGATAGGTTGGTAGGAGTCTTTCTCAGAGGACAGGAGTATCACATTCCTGCTGGTAGTGTCAAGTTCTCTGGTTGTGCACCACATTCCTTGGAGCTAATGTTTCTTGGAAGGCTTGCAGAAATTTTTTTTAGTATATCTCCTTCAGAAATGGTTTTATGATGTCAAAAATTCCTTTAAACATTTGAGGCTCATTTACTACATGAACTAATTTTATTCAAATGGGAAATCCATCCTGGAAGATATCAATCACCATTTATTTTGCCTAGAAAGAGGTTCAAATGAGATGCTTTTGACAAAGTCACTCCTATGTAGTCTACAAGACTTGTAATTCCACTCACCTGCATTTTTTGGACTGAATGAGTTTTTTTGATGTCAAGTGTATGGCTTGGATATTTTTTGTAAATGGGTAGTTGCTGAGGGTTTGTGTGTATGGGTGCAGTGGATGTGGAAGACCTTGGTATTCATGTGGGGAAGCACAGAGAGGGATCTGGAACTGAGGGCATCATTCAGGGATGGTGGATGCAGGTTACTAAAGGCTTCAGGCTGGCTTCTCCAGCAGCTATGGTAGTTGACAAGCAGCTGAAGAGCCCTGTTTTAAACTTCTGGGTACCCAACAAACACTGCAGGAAGCCAATTTTGAGGGATGTGCTTAGAATGGAGGACCATGTCAGGAAAGACCTTCACTATCTAGAGTTTCTACTCTGGCTTCTTTTGCAGCTCTTCCCAGGCTTTGGTGGCCAGGTTTTGGGCCAATGAGCATGTGTAGCTGGTAGGTTCAGGTAGGCTGGCAGCTCATTTTCAGAGAGCAAGGCAGAGGAAATATTGTTCAGAAAGTATCATCATCAGGCCAGCCAGATAGCTCAGTGGATTAAAGCACCTGCTTAGGCAGATGCAGGAAGCAGAATCAATCCCTGGCATGCTGTGCTGGCCCCACCCCCTGGGGTGTGCTGAGAAGGGTGGTGGGCACCTGTCATCCCACTGCTAAGGAGGCTGAAAACAGCAGAATCACTAGGAGTCCAATTTACATAGTGAGACTGTGTACTAAACATACACACACACACACACACACACACACACACACACACACACACACACACACACGCAGTTTCTTCTAAAATCAACCCAGCTGCAGAGTGGAGCATGGGCCATCCAACAGCAGAGCTTGGTTGGGCAGCAGTGCAGAAGCAACTGGCATGCCTGGCCTGACTGACTGGTCCATGATACTGAAAATGTGGAAATTCATAGTTCCTATAACATAGGATTAAACATATCGTTATTACATACACAATGTTTAAAATAGTACTGAAACAGAAAGTATTAACAGATGTTGCAATCATTTGCCCTTTCTGTTTTATTTAATTTTTTATTAGTATATGTTTGTAGTACATAGTGATTACATTCCTGGTGGGGAGTTGGTACATGTACATAGTGTATCTGTATGATTTTTACCCCTTTTCCCCTTCCTGTCCTTTCTCTCCTTCTCTTGATTCCTCCTCCATCCAAGAAGGATCTATTTTCCTACTTCCTAGTCTTTTATTTTGCCCTTTATTTACAATTTGGATTTCTTATATAAAAGGAACTATATAATATTCAAGTTTGTATGTCTATTATTTCACTTAACATTAGTCTCAACATTGTTTCCTACAAGCGACTCAAATTGATCTTGCTTTATGGCAGAGTAGTACTCCATTGTGTATAAATACCACATTTTCTTTATCCATTCACCTGTTGGTGGACATATATGCTGCTTACAAGGTATAATTATTATTATTTGGTTATCATTGTGCTGCTATAAACGTAAGCATACATGCATCAGAAGAATACAGTGCCTTCAACTGTTTTGGTAAGATAACTAGAAAGGCAATAGCTGGATTGAATGAATTTATAGTTTTAGTTTTTTAGGAATCTGTATATTAAAATGATTCATTGAGCTAACTTAGATCAAATATACAGACCTGCTACAGGTTTCCAGGAGTTCTTATCCATGTCACATTATACAAAAAAGACTAAAGACATGATTGAATATGTAGCCATGCTTTGGAAAGAAGGACTGGCCTCAAATACTAAATATTGAGTTTAGTTAGCAGTTCCCAGGATAGAAGTACAGAAAGAGTATGAGGAAAATACTTGGTATCAGATCTTCCATAAAGTTCCTTTGCAATTTAGCAGTGAATCTGTCAGGTGTTAGGCTTCTCTTAGTTGGCTGGGTTTTCAACCACTGCTTCATTGTCATTGCTAGTTACTAGATAACTAAAAAAGTTTAAGTATTTTTGGTTCAGGTTTGGTAATTCGTATGTATCTAGGGATTTTGCCACTTCTTCTGAGTTCTCTGATTTTTTAGCATGTATGCTTGTGAAGTAGTAGATAATAATTTTCTTGATTTCAGCTATGTCCAGATATCACCTTTTTCATTTCTAATTGCATTAATTTGTGTCTTTTTCCTCCTCCTCCTCCTCCTCCTCCTCCTCCTCCTCCTTCTTCTTCTTCTTCTTCTTCTTCTTCTTCTTCTTCTTCTTCTTCTTCTTCTTCTTCTTCTTCTTCTTCTTCTTCTTCTTCTTGGTAATATTGGCCATGGGTTTGTCCATTTTGTCTATTCTTTCACAAAATTAAGTCTCCTATTTATTGATTTTTTGTATTATTATTTTTAGTCTTCCATTTCAGGATTTGTGCTCTAAATCTTCCAATTTCCTTCATGATACAAGCTTTAGGTTGAGATTGCTTCTGTTCTAAGGCCTTGATATGTATCATTAGGTTGCTTTTTAAGTCTCATTCTGTTTTTCTGATGTGAGTGTTCATAGTTGTAAACTGCTTTTGAAGGACTGCTTTTCCTGTGTGACATAAGCTCTGTTCTGGCATATGTGTACTGGCATTATCATTCAATTCTAGGAACTGTCTTATTTCTTATTTTCTTCTGTGACCCTTTAATTGTTTGAATGTGTTCTTTTTTTTTTTTTTTTTTTTTTTTTTTTTTTTTTTTTTTTTTTTTTTTTTTTTT
>PVJA010035739.1:0-21621 GCA_004027025.1 Myocastor coypus | reverse complement strand
AGATTTCATACCCTCCTTTGCCTGAGCATTTAATAAATCCCTGGGAGGTATCTGTAACCCTAGAAAAAAGGAGAGGACTTCACATTGACTGATATGATATCCCAGTGTATTTGATCTCAAATTAGAAATGAATTTGCATGGCAAAAAATAATAGAAAGTAATACTACCTGTACATATAACAATGTAAACTGAAATACCTAGTACATAATGATGAATGAGATCAGTTATCAATTAACATTAACAGTCTCTTTGAGCAAGTGGGAGAGAATTGGATACAAACACTAGACAAGTGTGTATGTGTGACATAAATATTTTAGGAAAAGGTTGAATGGTAGTCTTGTTTAGACAATTAAATGACCCTATGCAAATTCAATTTCTTTTGAGCAAAAGTCCAGCATCACTCACTTGAATTAATTGGGAACAGACCTGTTCGAATTAATGAAGCATCAGAATTTTAGACAGTTTTCCAATACCCGCTGTAACTTGAGCTTAGCTTTGAAGCCCATCCATTACTAATGGTGTGGCCAAGAATAGATTATTTAAAGCTCATTTCCTAAGCACTCCAGTTGATATAATGATCTCTCCATTACATGATCATTGGGAGGGTCAGATGAGAGAATTCTCAGAGAGGTACCTTGAATGAAGCAATCACTCAAGAAACTTTAGGTGCCTTTCCATCTTTTCCTGAATGCAAATTTGATGGAAATGCATTAGTTTCTCTGAAAGCCCAAGGTAAACCTCGGACCACAATGGTAAGTGCTACAAAGAAAGGTTCCATATTACAAATGGAAAATTGGAAACCAAATTCTAATCTATTGAGTTTCTGAACCTGTCATTTAGCCTGGGGGTATTTTTGGATGTTTCTGATATTTTTATTCTGTATGCTACCCTGTTTAGTCAATATGGAATACATATATGTATGTATGTATATATATATACATATATATATACATATATATATATATATATATATATATATATATATATATAATATGTGCCATACATTTCAAACTTGGGTGATGTAGAGGAAAGCAACTACCCATGTTTAACACTGTAAAGGTTTCATCCATGAGGTTAAATGTCAGTGTTTCAGGTTTTTCTTTTTGCTACAACCTAATCACATCTGCTCATATAATAGCTGAATGTGTGAGCATTTCACAATTCCCATTGAAAAACTTTACTGTAAGGAGAATGGGCATAGAGAGCACTGTTTGACAGATTCTGATGAATGGAACTTTTTCCACAAGCTCCAAGCAATCAATGAGTAAAGCAGGCATTGAAAAGGAGAGAAATTAGATGGTGATGTTTGTGAAGATTATGGTTTTGTTAACTGAATTAACTTCAAAAGTGCAAAAATATTAAAAAGTTTGAATGAAGACAGTGTAGTAATAATTGTTATTATTTATTGAATGCCTACTGTGTGACTTGTGCTAAAGGAGTCCTTTTAAAATATAATTGGGAGACTGTATCAGCCAGGAGGATCATAAACCTTTATTTTCCTTTCCTCTATCTTATAAATACAAATACCTTGGTGACCCCTAGAAGCATACAGAAAAGCTTGTGCAAACTGCTTCTGGAGGTATTGTTAGGTAGACAGTAAGGTTACAATTGCTCCTTCTCATCTTGTATTTTACACTACCTTTTCTTCTTACAGGCAGAGGTCTATGCAAACATTTACTTTAGGGAAATCTTATTCAGAATAGGTGCAAGCTTTATATATATATATATATATATATATATATATATATATATATCAAATATGAATAAGTATTATTTATATAGAGACATTTATTGTACACATATATAATGTTATACAATCCCCAAGGTCATGCACCCATGACCTACCTCCCCAGCTAGATCCCTTCCTATAACAGCCATTCAGCTATGAACATTTTGGTGAGTAAAACACTGATGATGTTAGTATCCTCATAAACTAAGCAGCACTCTAAAAGCTTCTGAACCACATGGTGGTCACAGCAACAACCACACTTTACTAGTACCAGTTTTCTGTATCAGTGAACGTCACAGGGAAACAATACTCAACACCCACAACTTTCCCATCCCTGGAAAACTGTATTTGATAACCACAATTTAAAAGTTGAAATTAGTTTATGGTTTTGGGGGTTTAGTCTGTGATCACCTTGTTCCAAGGCAGAAACATCATGGCAGAAGGTGTGATGGAGACAAGCTGATCAGTTTGTGGCAACCATGATGCAGAACATGGCTAAACACAGCCAATGAGACACATTCTACAATGGCTTTTCCTAATTCCTCTGGTAGTTTACAAGCTGACCAAGCAAGATTAAAATTATTTAATTGGTCACAATAGAGTTTTAGAAGTGATACAGGTATTAGTTTTCATTTACTCTGGGGATGACCAGAATGATTCCACATAGGTAAAAAGATCTTGGTGGTGTTGCAGTATGGGACCAAGGTTAGGGGACAAACAGCCATCTGTACTATGTGCCCTAGAGCATGAGCCAGGGGTACAAGCAGGAAGAAGGAGCTGAGAACAGCTAAGGTGTGTCTTCCTCAGGCAATGTTAATAGCCATATGAAGTGTACACTTTGAAATATTGTCCCTCCTATGCTGCAGTTCTTACCAGTTTAACTCAATGACCCCAATAAAGACTCATCTCCCACCATTTTGGAGTTGGAAATATATGTAGGAGAGGGAATCAGTGATAAAAAATGGGAATTATGCTACAGTGGTCTAACTAATGATGCCAGTGTGCAGGGAACAAGGTGCTATCTAGTGGCTGACTGTGTACAAGTGTTTCCAGAAATGATTAGAAGCCCAGAAAGATGCAGGAGAGCTCAGGAGCAGTTGTGACTCTTCTATTCTTGGCATTTACTAGAAAAATGTCCTTAAGAGTGAGAAGACCAAATTGAGCTTCACATAAATCTTTTTTTTCAAAGAATTATGCAGGAAAAATATTTTTAACCTACAAAAGTAATGATACATTATCTTGTAAATCATGAAAATAAAAAATTACAACCAGTTATTTTACACTTACTATCATTGGCCTCTCTGTAGTTTTCTACACATATATTGTTATGATGAACAGACTACTGCAAGGGAAGAATAGTTCAAATTTACAGAGGAAGAAATGGAGATCTGAAGACTAAATAATATATTTAAGGTGACATACATGGAGGTAACAATCAGTTAACCTGGGACTGGCATTGAGGATTTTTGGCTCCTAGAGTCATGCCAATACTGTCATAATGGGAGTGATCAAAAAGTATAGTGAATGGATACATTTAAAATATTTTATTTTTCATGACATTTTTCATATGTCTTCATGAAGTGTGTTAAAAATATGCTGAATGCTATTGCTCAGTTCTCCTCAATGGAAAGGCAGGCTTGTAAGCACATTATGGTGTCCTCATTTATCAATCTGGCACTGTGCAACTGTTCGCTCATCCCCAAAGTCAAAATGACCATGAAAATAAATGTTTTGTTAGGTAATCACAATAGTGAACTGAAGACACTCAGGAAAGAAGACTTCCCAAGCTGCTTGAGAAAGTAGTAATGGTGCATGGGATACAGGGGTGTTAAGGGACGGGGAGGACTTTGCAGGGCATTAATGGCAACATATCTTTTACTACAATAAGTTACAGAACAAACCTAAGCATTCATTGCATTTTTTCCATCGTTCTTTGTATATCACAGAGATGGAGGTGATAGAATTAGAACTGAGTGTTCCTGATTCCTTGCTTGGCTTAGTTGTTTTTCTTGTGGCTGAGACAAAATACTCAATACCCAAAGTTAGAAGAGAAAAGGTTTATTTGACTCAGCTTGTAGAGATTTCACTGCATAGTCAGCTGGCTCCAAGGCAGGGTGGCATGACAGAGGGGCATCACAGAGGACAGATAGTGCAAGGCAATTAGGCAGGCGAGAGTGCACTAGCCCACTTACTGTCCCTTACATTTTGTGCAAGTTACCCACTGCAGGAAAGTGTTAGCACTCACACCTTTAATCCTAGCCAGAACTATGCCAAACCAATTAGTGGATTGATTTAGTAATCACACACCCTTGATCTCAGTACCACATACTGTAGATCCAACGACCTCTGAGAAGCCCCTGATGACCGTGTGAAGCTTTAGGAAGACATCCAGATGCAAGCAATTATACTCTTTTTGCCTTTTCTGAAGTTATAGCTCTATCTTTCATTTCTTTTTTTTTTTTCTAACATTATTTCACCCAAGTATTATTTGGTTTCTATATTTTCCCTACTCCCTTTGGGATGTTTTCCCTAGCAATTCTACCCTAATTTTACAAGTATAAGCAGAAAGAGAAAGAATTCTTTCTCTCAAAACTCTTTCAAGCTAGAGTTTGCGCTTCACAGGCAAGTCTGTACTCACCATAACCATGTTATTTGCTAGTCATTAGTGGGCAGTGAAGTTTCACTAAAGATCTCATGGATTATCAATGCTGTGGCTTCTTTTCAGGCCCTATTCTCTTGAAATATTTTGTAGTGTTTAGCATTATACCTTGCCTATTTCAGAATTTTTGAAATTCTCTCCTCGTTTAACAACCATGACTCTGAATTTTCTAAATTTTCTCAACCTTCTTCCTCAGTGTCATTTGATAGCTCTTGCATCTTTCCTACCCATCTCTTAATGTGCATATTCCTTATAATGTAGTTTTCAGTGCTAATCTTTTCTCACCTGAGATAGTATTTTAAAAATATTTTCCTAGAACTCAAACTTCTAAACCTAAAGAAAATTTTTTTTGAGTTTCAAAAATGTTCTACCTACTGAAATTGTTGGAGCCTAGTTTTAAAAGGACCATGAAACCTCCATGATTCTAGTAGCACATAGTTTTTCTTCTTTTTGAATTCATGTAAAACTTGTCCTTCCTTCTCAACTGACACTCATCACCAAGAACTCTGCATAGATCCTGTTTATGGGTGTTCTTGTTTCCCCTAGTGGGTTGTAAAAGTCTTTAGAATCAGAACTTTGTTTTGTCTCATCATTGCATTTATTTAGAATTACATAGAATACCATGTACATCACAAGGAATCCATTTTTGGTGATCTTAATTTAATACAGTTTCTGCAATTTAATCATCTTCTTAGATTTTGTAGTCTAGAATTTCTCTGAGTTAAGGTCCCCCATGGCCACGTATCCAGGTAGAAAGGGGACAGGGCCAATGTTCTCAGCAAGATGCTTTGGTTTGAGGACCACGTTGGGTCTCTGAAGAAGATGTGCAAGAGCCATCACTCGTCCTCAGGCTGGGATAAGAAGACCCATATATGCCCTGATACCACTTCTGTATTTGCACCAAAGTAGGTCCAGTTACAAAAAGACACCAACCAGATTCAGGTTGGCTCACTTTCTACGTGGTAAACACTGGGATCATTGAGTTCCAGGACATATATGTTGGCCCATGCAAGCAGCAGCTGGAGGAATTCCACTATCCTCATGGTCTTCCCAGTGGCATCATCATGCTTGTTGCCTGCTTGCCTAACGAAGCCTATCTGCCCTCATTTCCCCTGATGTCCATCCAAACCCTTAGTCAGTGCTAATATAGAGCTTATGTCTTCTTAAGAGAAAAGGAGGATTGTCCTTCAATATAAACATTGTATTTCTGGCTTTTAATATCACTACTTTTACATGATTATTTCTTAAGTGTGTTAATAAATATTTAATTTTAGTATTTTAATTGCTTAATGCTTTTTTAAAATATGTGTATCTTGGTAGTGATTAGGTATCTTGTTCGGTAGATTTCTGTTGCAAATTGATGAGGCTGCTTACTTCAAATTGATGAATTCTTAGCATCATTCAAAATGTGTACTTAATAAATAAAAATACTATTGGTAATGATCTAACATCATGTTTTCACTTTAAAGAGAAAAATAATAAAAACAGTGATGCAAAATTTCCAAACCTGGATGAGAGAAGGATTATACACGCAAAAGATGGTTAAGATAGCTTTGCCATTAATTTCTATTGGAGCTTTGAAAATGTTTTGTGCATCTATTTGTTGTTGACATGAAGACTTTGGTCATTAAAACTGATGGTGATTTATAAGTAGTGTAAATACAGTATGTGATCTTGTGATTGCAAACAAATTTGTGTGAAGGAGGCAATACCTGAGTCCAACATAAAATAAATACAGTGTAACAAGGAAAAAATTGGTGCATTAGTGATGGTGGTCACAACCTTCTTTCCTAATGGAATCAGAAATCTGGATAGGCAATTAGGAAAAGGTTTCATGCTGAAGTTCAGATGTGACGCAAACTGTTTTGTGGTGTAGTTGGGATTCTCTTTGCTTACAGGTGAAAGATGAATTAGCAATGGAAAAATTAAAATGGAAACGCCAATGAGAAAGAAAAGGAAAAACAAATCCCTGATATCTGAAATGTGGCCTTGTACTCAGAGCTCATCTGTGATTTCTCTGGCATGGTACAGCCTCGTAGGACACCAATGTCAGGCAGAGGTACACTGATAGGAGCAAATGACACAAACCCAGGTCAGGCTGCCTCCCACAAAAGGGCAAATGGGGTCCTCTCTGCTAATAGGAGCAGCTACTGTTTCTTTACTGATTATAGCTTTATCCTTGCTCTATCTACTGCGTGCTCCATGTAGATTTAGTGAGGTGTTTAGTCCTAAAACTTCCCTCATCTTAACAGCACACAATTCAAAGTGAAGCTCTGCTGCCTTAGACAACCTGAGCCCAAGTCCTAGAATAGATTTTTTCTAACATATTCCTACTGAGAAAAACCAAGCTTCCTCGTAGTAATGAGTACTAAGCGCCATTGCTACAGGTCTGTTTCTGGTGGTCTTTGCCAAGGGGACATTATTTATCATAGAGAAGAAGGCATGAAATAAACAGTGGTGCTGAAGATAGAGAAGAGTTGCAAGTTTCAGAAAACATTTAAAAGAAGAAATCAGTAGTCCTTGACTAGACCTGGAATTTCAACATGGGAAGGCTCAGGAAAAAGTCGAAGTCTGCACTGTGGGAATCTGGTGTATTGATAAAATAGGGAAAGCAAAAAGAGAACTGCAGTAGGTCAGACACAGTTTGTCTCTCAAATGTCCACATACTGGAAGCCCACTCCTCAGTTCCATTGTACTAAGGCAAAGGAACCTTTAAGAGATGAGGCTTTGTGGGGGATGACTAAGTTATAGGCACCACACTCACAAACTGCCTGCCTTGAGAAGCAGTTTGTATTCACAGGAACATGATTCCTGAAAAAGCAGGTTGGTATGAAAAAAACAAGCCTGCCCTAAACCTCTTTTATTTACAGAGTATCCAGCCTTGAATATTTTGTTATAGTAACACAAAGTGGGCTAAGGAACTTTTAGCAGGAAATTTGAATATTTACAATGGAAGGGTTTGAAAGGTGGCAAAAGGAAAGATTCAGCAGAAAACTGGGTGCATGGATATAAGAGTGTCACCTAGCACCTAAGCCCCAAAGAGAAGATGAGACCATTCTAGAAACGTGTGTGAAGTCGGAAGATTATTTGTCTGAGAATGAGATTTATCAACATTAAAGAGGAGATAGGGAAAAAAAAAGCTAAACAGAAAGGAAGAGTGGCCTGGAATCAGGGTGTTGAGGGTTTTTACCTGGAGAGCCATGGCTACCAGGAGATACTGTTGAGAGATCAAGTCTGTTAGATTGGGAAATTCTGAAGTCATTGGTGAACAAAGAGAGGGAGAGCAGTCTAAGTGGAATCCTGGGTGTGTATGCAGATTGAGGTGAACTGGTGTAAATGGGAAGTGAGTAAGGTTGGTACAGTAACTGAACAATGCTTCACTGTGAATGAGAAGAACCTAGAGGGTCAAGGCAGAAAAAGTACAGATGTGGGCTTAGCAAGTGAAGAAGGATAAAATAAAAGCACCACTAAAATATCTATTTTGTTAATGGATACATAATCAGATACTACCAATTCTTGGCACATGGGTAGGCATTCAGAATGTGTGCTGAGTGAATGACTGATAGAAGATAATTGGTAGAGAACTTCTGGAAGCTTCTTAGAAGATATGGAAGGATTTGCAGTCAAGGGATTGAATGGTTAGCTTGTTGCTAAGCAGAGAACTCACATCTTTTGCTAAAATGAATTTGGAGACACCATCCACTTAATCCTGGTCTCTTCCCCTATAATCTCTTAACTTTTCCTATTAACTCATAATATATCAATTCATGTAGTTCCAAACTTTACTTTCTTTTTCATTTTTGTTTGGTACCAGAAATCAAACTCACAACCTCATGCTTGCCAGGCACGTCACTTTGCCACTGAGCTATATCCTTGGCAGTTCCAAACTTTCTTGAGTATGGTCACTATAAGTTTCTTTAGATAACAGTAAAAAGATTAGTTAGAGAAGTTAAAGAATTGATTTATTTCTTTTTTTGTTTTATGGAAAAGAGTTAAATAAATTTTATAATAAAATAATAGCAACAGTTAATACATTGCATATCATTATCTTTAGTTACTCAGACTACAAAATATGGGCATAAAAATTCTCACAAGCCTTTCTTTTTGGTGAACTGAGAAAAACTAGTATACCTTGTATTTAAAAAAAATTTCCCTACCTTTCTTTTGCTCTTTCCACCAACCTAGTTCTTTTTCAAATTTTAATAATTCACTTTAATATTTCACTTATGCAACATTTCCAATTTATGAAATTGTCATGATTTTGTATTTTTGTTCAGTAAAGAAATTTATGATCATTAGAATTGGCCATTGCAAATGGCTTTCCTTAGAATGTACCGATTTCCCCATCACTGCAGGCCCAGCTATTTGCACAGAGGCTAAAAAAACAATTTCTTGGGCAAAACTATTGGGAACCAGGCATCGTAAGAATTACCTACAGAGACTGGGTATGGTGGCACATGCCTGTAATCCCAGCTCTGGGGAGGCTGAAAACAGGACGATCACTACGAGTCTGAGCTGCATAGTGGGACCGTGTAGACACTGTACGAAATGCATTGAAATTTAAAAAAAGAATTACCTACATGATTTATTTTCATTTAATGCTTATATTTTTGTACAGAAAATCAAACTCATGATGTTGCATTTGCTAGGCAGGCACTGTACCATACACCTATCTCTCCAGACCTATATCTTCATTTTATTTATTTTTTGTATTTGGTGCAGGGTCTCACAATGGAGCTTGGACTTGTAGTGATCCATCTGTTTTCAGCCTCCCCAGAGCTGGGATTACAGATGTGCACTACCTCACCCAGTCTCGGTGGCCAGCTCAGCGTACCTGGGAGGAGGCGTGGTGCAGCATGTGGTGCCAGGGATTGAACCCTGGTCTCTGTGCTTGCCTAAACAGAGGATTAGTCTACTGAGCTACCTACAGCCCTTGAGTCTTCATTTTAAAGGTCCTTACAGCTTCTAAGATTTTACTACTGCATGCTCAAATAAGACAGTTTTCTGTTTCAAAAGTAATTGTTTTTAGTATTGCCATTTTATGCAAGTGTTTTGTATCGAGTTAAAACTTTTGCTATTGGAGAAGAAATTTTAGGTTTTGGCAACACTGTAGTACATGAGGGAGTTTACAGTATGACATGGTATACAAGCTGTCTTTCTCAATTTGTATTTTTGTGGGGAAAGGGAACGAACTATTGAACTTCATAGGGTTCCTCTTTACAAGTCGGGATTCCATCTTTACACCAATACCAAGAAAATTGAGGCTGATTAAGCACTGCTTTTTACAAAGAAAGAGGGACTGTCAGGAGGCAGTATATTTTTTTTCCAGTGGAACATAAAACTGTGGCTGTTCTTGTGAAGTACCCAAGAGATTTATTGTTTTGCGTGCTACTTTGTCAATTGTGCTGGATGGCTTCACCAAAGCAAACTGACTGGCTTTCCAGGAAAGCCCATTGTTTGCTAGCTGTCAGGGGTCCAGTCATGAAATAGCATGAGGTTGAAGAAGGAGAAAAATATACACAGGTCCAAGGGAATAAGGGAAAAGAGCTATACTGTGGAGGCCCTCCCTTACCTCATCCAAGAAGTCTCTCCTAGCCCTGTGCGGAATGCAGTCTTCTTCAAAAGCCACGGGCTGGACACCCAGATAGTATACAGTTGAAGGGATTGATGGGAAATTACAGGTCTTCTGAGGTGAACAGTGTCTCACTGATGGGGCTTCACCCATCAAGTGCTCTCCTTAGTATAGTGCAGACCCTGTAATGACTAAACTCCTAATACCTTTTCTTTTCTAGTCTTTTGAGACTTTGTAACTCTTCCTATAGCACGTAGTTATGCAGAATAAATAGTTTATTGTTTTATCCAGGGTGTGTGTGCATGCTCCAGTGAGCACACAGGCATGCTTGCATACATACCAAATGATCTGACACAGGAAAACTAATGAAGGGGCAAGTGGTGATGCTAATGGTTTTAATTAGCAATTGTACTTTCAAATCCTGAAGAAAGAAGAGCACCTAAAAGTTTAACCTCTTACACAGTATCTCAGAACAAGAAACAAACGAAATGGCAAAACAAATTCTCAATTATTGTGGAAATCCTGTTCCTAAAATCCCAGATGCGGATATGTCCAGGCAGGTCAGCTTGTTCTGGGGTTGACCGACATGTTTTAAAATCTTAACTCCAATGAGAGAGAAGGAAAAGAAAAGCTGACTATATAGTTCCCCTTGACCCAGATTACAAAAGGTTCCAGAAATAAGCAGCTTCCAGGGCTGAAGACAGGACAGACCCTGGAAGGTGACCAGCAGCATACCTAAATGGTTGCCACTACTTTTGGTTTCTTTTTTGATAGGAAGCAATTGGGTGCTTTAAGAGAATAATATTTTGTGTTTTTTTTTGTTCAAATCAGGAGGGTAACGACAACAGTAAAGACCAAGTAGAGATAGTTGAATATAAAGTAAATAGTGTTACTGAAAATCTGGGATACTGTCCATTATGGGACTTGTTTGAAATTTTGGGTGCGACAGTTTTTCTCTGTGCTTAGTGTATAGGGTAGTGTACTAAAGACTTCTTTTGGAATTTCCTCCTGCATTTCACTCAGCCCATGATGGTGACCAGATAGAGAGAAGATGCATGTCAAAAAGTGAAAGCGAGGGAAAGAAATCAAATCACATAGAAAAATAAAATTATAATTGCATGCTATTTTGGAAAATCATCTATGTTCTGTATAGTAGGGCAAGCTCATTCTTAACATTTGCAGAGTCTGGTGGAAAAGTAAAAATGGACACAAATATTATTCTATCTAAATATTTAAAAGTTATGAAATCATAGCAATGGACTATTAAATGCAATATACTCTGTCCTTCTACCTTGATAAATGCATCTCCATAACAACCTTGAATTCCACAAGGCAAGTGGCAATCTTTGCACTGTGCAGAACTCATAGAGATACTTGCAGAGGGAACGGACATGGAAGTATATACACACCCCAAGATGTGTATTGAAGTCCGTTGCAAACATCCATTCCCTGAGGGGCCTTCCAGCCTAGAGTTGCACACACCTTGCTGTGCTCAGTTCTAGGATGATAGGCCTCAAGAAGATGCCTGAGCAGGCCTGGAAGGCAGGGTGCAGCCATTTAAGAAGGGAAATATTTGGGTCTGAAAAGGCAGGGCAATTGTCTCTGTGCACCTCCTTGCAAAAGGGTATAGTCAGTGTATGGTCAGGGCAGTATGATGGGAAGGGCCTTGCAAACTATGCCAGAGCTCTGCTACTATTGAACCATAAGACTTCAGTTCTTTCCTCTGCATGCAGAGGAGGTAGACACATTGGCTTCATTCTAGGAGGAAGAAATCAAAGGCAATCAAGAAGAATAGGTGTTCTGAAGGCTTCTGCCAGTGGCCAGCCTGACTGTTCTGGAGCTAGGTCACTCCTGCTGGGACCTGGGCAGGTAAGAAGAACAGCCCAGGCTTCATCCAGTGCCTCTGATGAGATCCATGTCGTTAGACTTTGGACCCTGACACACCTATTGGGAGCCATCCTAGGTAGCCCCGTGTTGTCATAACAGAAGGGTGGACAATGAATGTGGCCAAAAAAAGGCAAGAGTGCCATAGAGAATGAGTTTTCCAGGGAGACACTGGCAAGCCCTTGCCAAAGGAAACAGGTACTAGGCTAACCAAACACCTATGCTGCTGCCAAAGTGGTCACAGTGTGATTGATAAACACCGTTAACATTTAAACTTAAAAAAAAAAAACCCATTACAGAAAAATCTACATTGCTATTTATCCCACTCAAAATACTACCCCTCACATTTTTGTGTGTGTGTGAAACTGGGGATTGAAGTCAGGACCTTGCAGTTGCTAGGCAGGCACTTGTGCCCCTGAGCTATCTCCCTGGCCCCTGCCCCCTCCCTTGAAACACTTATCCCATCATTTTTGCCACATTCTGGAGCAGTTCTGGAAGTCCTCTTCCTTGAACGTTACTAGCTGCACTGCTGTGGCTACCCTGATGTCCTAAATTGATTCAAAGCATTTACCTTTCTCGGTCATTTTGACTTTGGGAAAAAGCCAGAAACACATAGTGCAAGATACTGTGAAGGTAGATGAGCACACTTTCATATTCCTCTGAGCCTGCCTTTCTGCTGGACGACAGCAGAAGCATGTGCTGCAACTGTCATCACACTCTACACAGACAGTCACAGAAAAGGATTTTCAGACCTGCTTCAAAAACTGGGTGACTCTTCCCCATTTCATTCTGATTTATTCAATTTTACCTGAGCAATGGTGCTTAGAATCTCATTGGCTGCTTAAAAAAAAAAAAAAAAAAAAGAATCTCATTGGCTGACCATAGCTTTGTCCCACCTTTTGCCCACGTAAGTGAGTTCCCATGTTCTCCACTACCTTAGACCTGCCTTACCACCTGGTTTTTCTCTATAAATGTCTCTGGAAGAGACAGCTTTCTGGGGACCCATCAACTCAGGGCTCCCCTTCTGTCCCTCTCTTGGACAGAGCTTTCTTTCCCTCAATAAATATATTCTGCTCATAAAAAAGTGATGAGAACAAGAGCACTGAGAGAGTGCATCCTGAGGGGCATTAGTGGCTATGTGTCTTTTACTGCAATGTCCTCAATATTGAAATGTTCACAGATATTTTGATCACATCTAGTACCTGAGAGTGGGGTGCAGTGATAAATTCTCTAACCATTTTTACAGCCTTGAGGCAGTAGCCCAGCAATTAGATCAATATTTTTGCTGTTTTTCCATAGTGAAAAATATAAGATTTCGAGTTTTGTTATTTGTGAGGGCCTGTGGAAGCCAGTCCGTATATTGCAGAGGTGTTTTCTCCATAGGGTTTGCATCCATTGGAGTGTGCTTCATCAGTGACTTCTTTTGGCCTGAATCAGGTCACCGAGAGGGTGGCTGCCTTACAGAACATGAGTGGGCACACTTGAAGTCCAACCTCAGGTGTCAATCACAGCCTCAGTCTCCCCTCCCTCTCATTTTCGGTGATCTCTCTCAATGTCCTTCCCTCTCGTTCTTCGACATCCTCTTCTCCCACCCCACCCCTCCTTTTCCCTTTCCCCTCAATCAAATCTGGTGCTTGTCCTACCCACATCCTTCTCCCTTCCTTCTTCACATTCGTTACAATTGTTTATAGAAATCATGGCTACAATCCACGCGTGACCTAAATTTTAAACCATTGGTGGTGAAAATTAATTAACATTCCGAACAGAGTCCATCTTTCTTTTCAGGAAGAGAAATTCAGCAAATGAAACAACAACCACCACAACACAGAATATTTCCCCAAAAGCACTCAGTCGAAGCCTATTTCTCTCATTCCTTTCACTGCCCCATGTCCACATCTAGCCTGAGTTCCAGGGTGGTTATTTCGGACCCAAAACTGCTACTATCTTTATGAGGTCTTTTTTTTCCCCTCTCAGTTCTAGACGAGGCCTCATGGGGGAGCTGCTATCTCACTGTAGATAAACATGTACTGTTTCTAACAAGGATTGACCTTTATGATGGGAAGGAAGCATGACTTTTGCTACAGAGAAAAAGGTCCTCAATTGTTATTTTCCTGCAGGTGTCTTTATTTCACTCTCCTCTGAAAGCCACCAAACACATTCTAATGAAACTTAGGCATCTAGTTCTCCTAAGTAAAATAAAATTCCTAATAGAGAAATCCTGCGCTTGTTGTGGAATACTTTAATTGCTGAATATTCAAGTCAAGGATAATTTCAGGATTTTTCCTTCCACAGAAGGGTTTCACATGGAATATCTTTAGGGAAAGAGTTTGTTTTATGCACATTTTGTTATAGCAGTAGCTGTTGTATGATTGTTAAGAAAAATCTGGGACAGAAAAGTAAAAATGAAAATAAATGTTATGGGCTAACTTGCAAATTAATTTTTTGAATACAGGTTCTGTCAATTTCTTCTTTTTACACGGTTCCAGGGGAGAGTAAGTAGAAGACAACCTGATGTACCTTATTGCTGTAAAGGCTGATTTATCAGGCGTTCAGCCAGTGAAAATTTCCACGAATCCTCCCTTTTGGAGCAGCTCTAAGATAGTTGAGATTGATGTTCTTATTGATAACCCAGAGGCACCAAAGACTCCGTATCTCCTGAATCATCAAAAAAAGAAGTAGTTTTGCCTAGTACAACCTTAGTCCTAGACAGATTTTTTTTTTTTACTGGTTCTATTTTTTTTTTAATTCATTAGCTAGAATATTCTGCACGACTGCAGACTACCTAGTTAATAACGTGCCTCATTTTTCAGTTGAGGAATTAGAAGTCCAGAAAAGGAGAGGGGCATCATCAGAATAACTCAGCTGTGTTACTCTGACTGTGTTCTATGTGCTACTAGCAGGCCCTGGACTTACTTTCAAGGCTATCAGTGAGGAAGTGGTACTGTTTGTCCTTGGATGGCTCTCCAGTTTCATCCAGGACATCTGTTGTGCTTCTAAGTGCATGACAGACATGCTACTTAGGAAATATTAAGTATTATATGCTCTTCCTGATCTATGGTTTTTAATTTTCCTAAGGCTTCTGAATCCAAAGCCATGGCTAGTCAACACCAATTATGAAATTTCTTCTGCAGTATAAAAACATTGCATCTTTGATAACTGAGACTTATTCATTAGCCTTAGTGCTGCAAAAAAAGAGTTAGCTGTGACAAAATAGAAGTTCCTATCATAAAGGGAAGGAGGGGAAGAGGAAGCACACCCCGGATGTCCTCGCAGATTCTGGAAAGAGAGTGGAAGCTGATGTAGAGGCAGTTGATGTGAGAGCATGAACACTTGCCGCCTTCTATAGGTTCAGGTCGTGAAACTCGAAGGCTGTCTCAGTAGGGGAAAGTGACAATGAGCGTGTGTCACCATGCCCAGACTCGTTCCCTGGCTCAGTGTGATTTGGATGCAGGGCTAGCAGAAGATGCTGGCCCTGGGGATCGAACCTTGGTTCTTGAGCTTGCTGAAGCAGGGGCTTAGTGTGCTGAGTTATCTCACCAGCCACCATCCCCTGTTTTGACCTTCAAGGGTAGTGGGGAGATAAAGGCCCAGCAGGAAGAAAGAAAGGGGTTTAGATAAACTTGGCTTTCATGGCCAGCCCATGTCATGTGCAGATATAGAAATTTGCGGATGGGGATGGTGAAATAGCTCACTGGTCTAAATCTCTTGCTTGGACAAGCTTAAGCAAAATGCAAAGAGATTGTGGTTCATTTCCCAGCACCACATGCTGTACCATACCTTCAGGGTAGGCTGAGATGGCCAAAAATAAAAATTTGCAAGTGTCCCCCACATGGGAAAGTCAACAGGTGTCTGAGGACAGGTTGGAAGAATTGGTTCCAGGTAGGGACTTGGGAATGGTGATGGGATGGGCGACTCCATGTTCGCAGTAGATGGTGGGCACATAACTTCCTCCATCAAAGCCACTTCAGTCCATTCCACTGCCACCACAGAAACCACCTCTGTCTCCACCTTGGCTACCTCCAACTTTCCACCAGGACCACTGCAGTCCACGAGGCCACCTGTTTCTCCTTGCATGGCACTAGGGCCACCTCTCCTATGATCACCTGGGGGTGGGAGGAAGGGGTGGCAGGAGGAAGCCTTCAGGTTTTGGGGCTTTCCACTGATTGCATTCTGTGCTCCAGGGGAAGTTCTGGTTTCTACAACCTGGACTGGTACATTGCCAGTCTCCAGCTCGATGCTGGACGTTTCCTCCTCCAGAGGAGTTTCCACGGGAACCTGGGGACCTCTTGGAGGCAAGCCTCCTCTGTCTCCTCCACAACATCCCATGTGACCTGTGGAGGTCTTGTGGTCCCTCTTCCTGGACCTTTCATGGAACAAATGGGAGGAAGAAGAGGCAGATGTGGCAGACCTGGAAAAATGGATAAAGGTGAGTACTGGCAGGACTGCAGAGACTGGCCCTAGTAGGCACAGAAACCCTGCAGAGCTGCACTGACTGCAAGATTTATTTTTTAAACCCAGAAAATATTTTAAATTGATAATCCTACATTTATAATGTTGGCCACAACATTATGCTTATTACTTGTCTGTACTCACTCTCTGGGTGAGTATGTAGACTCGGAATCCAGATACATTCTTTGTCCATTAGTCACCTATTCCAGGACCAGACCAGTGAAGGCATTCCCCTGAGGCAGAGAGGAATGTGAAGATGGGAAAGGAGATGTGAGGCTGCGCGTCTCTCACTGGACAGGGAGAAGTACATCGCCCTTTCCGCAAGACAAATCCTGTCCAGCAGATGAATGGATAAAGAAAGTGTATTTATAGGCAATGGAGTACCATTCTTCCATAAAGAAGGATAAATATGAGGCATCTGTAGGAAAACAGATGTACCTTGAGACCATATGTTAAGTGAAATTAATCAGACACACAAGCTTAGATATCATAGTTTTGGGTCTTTTGCGTTAGCTCAGTGGTTTAAGCCCCTGAGCTGGCAATCCCAGTTAGGCACAGGGGACGGTGGTTTGATCCCCATGTCCACCCTTAAGGCAGCGTGAGCCAGCCAAAAAAAGAAAAACAACAACAACAACAAAAACCAACAACAACAAAAAAACCCTTCTCAACTTTTGCTGAGAAGAAGGCTCAAGGTAATAAGGTCCTGTCCGGTAAGTTCAAGGTCCTGAGTTCAATCTACTACAAAAGAAAATAGATATCATAGTTTCTTTTGTACAGTAAAACCAAAATATAATGAAAGAGCAAAATAAAAAGCAACAGGAAGACATCTATTTTACAAATGGGAATGGGAGACAGAGGAAGGAAGGAAGGAAGGAGGGAAGGAAGGAAGGAAGGAAAGAAGGAAGGAAAATGAAAATAGAATTAAGATGTGTTATGTGAGTGTACAGACCCCTGTGGAGAATGTAATCACCATCTCCTGCTAACATGCACTAACAGAACAAAACTGGAAATAAGGTCAAAATGATGAAGAAGGAATATGAAAAAATGAACATTTTCTTTAAAGAGAATTTTACACAAAAGACTACTTAAAGATCTTTTTTGTCAACTGTGATGGTGCTGGTAAAAAAGGAGCCAGACCTGAAGATCTTCATGGCATTTTCTTGCCTTGTTCTTTCTTGAATGTCCTTGAGGGCTAGGTCCCTCAGAGCCATTTGGACAAAAGAGATGATCTGATGAGGTAGGGAGGAAAAGCATCAGCAAGCTCAGAAGCTGGGCCAGGTACTGGCTGTGCCCTTGAGTTCCTGTGACCCTGAGCAAATCCCATCACTTCTTTGAGCTGCAGGGTCTGTGAAATCAGGCTGGGGGAGGGAACTCCATGAGAGGCCTTCTAGATTTGCTTTGATCTTACAGAAATCCCACACATTTCCTTTATGGGCGTCCCACCCATTCCCCTTCGAAATCCCTCCTCTAGGAGTTAAGAATAGAGGTCATACAGCCATTTGGGTAAGCCGCCACTTCAGGCCTGAGAATGGGTCAAGGAACACAGAGCACAGCGCACTATGGGGGTTGCTTCAGTCAAGCAAACACAGGAGAGATTCCAATCAAAGAGCTCTCAGTCTCAGGACTTATCCTTTCTCTGGTGATCCACAGGAAGCTTGAAAGAAGACAACACCCCCACCCTCACTTTTGCAGCTTCATCAGATGGCTTCTCAATGTCACATTGCCTCTAGCACCATGGGATTTGGGGTGTTAATGTTTCCGACATAACACCAAATGATACATTTAGCAGTTCCAACATGTTTGTTATGCTTGTCCTCTAAGGTATTCTGTCTGTAAGAACTTTAAAAATGGAACTTATTTCACTTAATATGCAGTCTTCCATTTCCATTTACTCTGCTGCATATGCCAGAACTTCCTTATTCTTTGTGGATGAACAACATTCCATTGTGTTTATGGTTACATTTGCTTTATCTGTTTATCTTTTGATGTACAACTCGCTTGATTCCCCGCTTTTGCTGTTGGGTAAGGTGCTTGCCCTTCCAATAAATGTGGAAGTCCAAGTACTGCTTTTGTGCACTGATTTCATTTTCTTTGAATATATAGGACACTACAGTATGCAGAAACCTGATATATATTTATAAAGATATAGAAAGGAGGATCTCAAAGGACCATACAAAAAAAATGCCAGAGAATGCCAGAGAGGTGGCTCAGTAGCCAAGCATGGATAAGCAAGGCCCTAGATTCCTTTGATAGTCACACACACACACACACACACACACACACACACACACACAGACACACCAGAGGAATATGCTACTTATACTGATTTGAACAGTTTACACAATATGTACATGTTGAAATATCAGTTTGTACTTCATTAATATGTACAATTACTTCTCTTATTGGTAGTTTGAAACAGGGTCTCATTGTATACTTCAGACTACCTTGAACTCACTACATAGCCCACGCTGGCCTGGAGCTTGCAGTGAACCTCCTACCTCAGCTTGCCAAGTGCTGAGATTGTAGGCATGTACCATCATGCTTAATAATTGTGATATGTGAATAAAATTAAATTTTAAAAAAGAATGAGAATTTGTTGGTCACTTACATGATTGACTGAGATTTTCCTCCTTATCCAGCATTAATGTATCAGCAAACTTCCCAGACGTTTAGTTCTCCTTCATGTCGGGTAGATGGAATGGAAACTACCTAGGGATAAATGATCCAGAGGTGGTCACTAAATGGCACTATTTATCTGTTTATTAGCTAAAGCAGAACAAGCGTCCAGGAAAAAAACAAAGGAGAATAAATAGTGACCGAGCTTGCCTAACCGGAAATGAAGGGTGGATCCCCAAACAGAAAATTACTTCTTCCAGCAGTCCCTAACAGTGTAATCCACAGTGACACCATGGAATTTAAACCATTCCCTAACACTGGGAAGAAAAACTTCTAGCAGCAGGTGACTTGGTGAGCATGCATTCAGAACAGAGGAAACACGACGCCTTCATGGTCAATGTCGCCAGCTGTCACAGCCTAATAATACTAAGAATGTGACAAAATGAGTATTTTTAGGTGACTACTGTCCCAAGGCTCAGACAAGGCTGTAGGCTTGGAACTCAGCCCAACTCTTGGTCTGGTTTGGCTTGATTCCAAGCAGGCCTCAGCCATCTATCGCTGCACAGTTGCTTCATAGAGTCGAGTCGCCATGCCATCGAGGAAATTCTATCCTTGCATTACTTACATTCGAATCCCTAGGAGATACCCCAGGCTGGTGATGAGTGCTCCGTAAATCTCCAAGGCTGTAAGCAAAGTGCTGCTTCCCTATAGGTTTTAGCCTTTTGATCACAAGTTGATTTGTGCCAGCTTCACCTTGAGAGAATTGGACTTGGCCTCTTGGGGCTCCTGTGTGGAGAACCGCAGCTGCTGCTGCCTTCCTTTCTCCAGCTTGCTCCAAGCTGCCCTTTGTTTACAGCACCCTGCAAGAGAGCCTCTTATCCAGGGTTAGAGGCGAAAAGTATCCAGGAAATCCACTCTTCTTTGCTAGAAATGTAATAAAACTGACACTTAGTTAAAAAGACATCATTCAGATACAAGAGTGATTTTATGAGTTTTTACATATCATCATGGAGTGAACTGTACCCTTACCACAACCATATGTTAAAATTATAGACCTTAGTACCTCAGAATATAACATACACTCATCCCTCAATATCCATGTGCATGCCAAGACCCACAGATACTCAGAACCCTTACATTGAATATTATAGTACTTGCATATATATATATATATATATATATATATATATATATGAATAACAGTTTTTCTATAATACTTACGAATAATGAAAATAAAAATATCCGTACATGTTCAGTACAGATACATGTAAAAAATTTTCAGTCTTCAGTTGGTTGAGTCTATGAGAACCCCTGGATACAGAAGACACACGGTGTTTAGAAACAAGGTTATCTAAGGTCGGATTAAATTAAAATGTGGCTGCCATGGTAGGCCCTAACTTAGTATGCCTGGCATTCCTATAAGAAGAAACACCATCTACGCATCTGTGCGCAAGCGTGTGAGAGGCTGTAAGACAGCAGCCATCCATCTCCAGAGGAGAGAGGCCTCAGCGAAATGCAACCCCACGGAATCTTGCTTTTGAATTTCCAACATTGAGAGCTATGCAAAAGTAAAATGATTGTTTAGACCACTTGTAATGTGGTGTTTTGTTACCGCAGCCCCTGCAAATGGACACATATGCCTGAACAGCCTAGGCTCCTAATTGTCACATAGAATAATACACTGTGTATAAATAAGAAAACAAAGCTCAGAGAGGCTAAGTACACATCTGAGGCTAATTTCCATTGTTGACTGTCTTCTTCTACCTGTGAGAATTATCTTTTCTGAGCTACTGGTGGAGCTTCCAGTGAAGTGCAAAAGAGATAGTTAAAGGGAAGGAGGAACTCTTTAACCTTAATAACCAATACACCAAGAGAAAGTACTATAAGCTCCAGCTTATCTTTAAGTCTCTGCAGGAATAAGTAGTGAAGTAAGACCAGACCCACCACTGGCCTGATACTGAAGCCTGAACTCTCTGTGCCATACCACACTGACAGCTAGCTACATTTATCGTTTGGCCTAGTAATGATCACAATAGCAAAGATGTATCTTCATGTTTGATTATTCTTCCTGCTACCAACAGCCTAGTCACTTATTCTTTTACCATACAGGCATGAATTTGTTCTTATGAGGCACCTTAGCAACCCACAACTAGGTAAGTAGACCTTCAGGTGGCTGAAGAACTTCAGGTGGCTGCAGAAGAACTCATTCTTAGCATCACCTAGAGGGAACTAGAGCAATATCTCTGAGGATTTTGCTATTGGTTGGGATCACTCCCTCAGTTATTGTGGTTTGGGTTGTCCTGAAGAGAAACAGAATTTTTTGGACAGACATCATTTTATCCTTTTTCCCTGCACTTGCATTCCCCTGGAAACTGCATCTATAGACTAAAAGAAACTTTGTTTTCCAAGTAAAAGCTACTGATTGGTGGGAAAAGAGGAGGTTGGGTTAAACAGGTCAATATCTCTATTTGGTTCCTAAATGTTTGAGTAAGCAAAAGAAAGTTAAATGAGGCTGAGAATGACAGCATGGAGAGTGAAAGGTGAGATGGACAGCTAAGTCACAACTTTGGTGAGGATTGGGATTGAAAAACTGGACTGAGAGATACAAATACCACCTCAGCAGAGAAGTTCAGAGGAGCCAGGCCCTTAGGTAATCCCTTCATGAGGTGGAATTCCCCTACTGCTCATTAGAACTGTCTTTCAACTTGGAAC